>PVJI01013480.1:0-47642 GCA_004026765.1 Micronycteris hirsuta
TCTACTCATTAGGCTTTGCTGCCACAACCCAACAGAGATTTCCCAGCCTGCCTCTGGCTTCTCTTCGTCTGTGTCCTAAAGGCTAGCTGTTTTGCTTTTCTCTCTAATTTTTTAAGAGCTTTCTTAAAGATAGGACTTCAGGCTGCATTAGAACCAGAGGAAAATATTAGCAAATAAAATCCCATTGAGAAGAGCAAGCGAATTGCCTCAGGAGCTTGGGTCCCAAAGATCAGATATAACCCAATCACATTTCTGTCCGGGAGTCAGAATCAGGATATTCCTGAAAGGGCTTGGTGTTTGCTTCGCTCTTGGGTCAAAGACAGAAGCCGACTCACTGGGAGCCTGTTTTTAAATTAAACTGAAGGCTTACTATCCAACTCAAAATACAGGAACAGTAAGGTTATGTCTATTTAACATCAATACATAGAGAATAAAAGTGACATATCCCTTCTTTCTCCCAGATGATGAGCGTATGTGCTATAAATTCTTGTGGTGCCTGAACATGCCTTGTCTTAGGATCGATTTCTATGGAAACTTGAAAAAAAGAAAACATGAGAAAGACCACAGTAAGATAAGGGGTAGATGTTCAGAGAGAAGAATGAACCAGGGATGAAGAAAACTTAGGAAGATATGATGGCCTTTTGGGGTTAAAAGAAGAGAAAGAGCACAAATGCCAGACGTGTCAGTACGGAGCACGGAAGGACTCAGAACTGCCGAACGAGGCTGCTTCCCACGAGGGTTGTCTGGTTCGCAGCCTGTCCACACTGGGCCTGACTGAAGTTAAGGGAGACCTAATCTGTACAAATATTTATCCTTAAGATATAGTGTCAGCAATTCCTTCATTTGGAACATTTTGAGGAAACCATCTGTGGGCAGAAAACGGCTCAAGGAACTTCCATAACAAACCATTTTCACATCAACAAAAAGAAATCATTAAGGGAAATATGGAGGGTTCATCCTTTTTCTCCTACTTTCATTAAGACAGATGGAATGTTTCCATATGATCCAGAGCAAATCTGTATGGAGCCACTGAACCACCTGAGAAGAAAATGATCTTGTGAATGAGAGGCCGGGAAAGATTTTGAAAGCTTTTCTCTTACTTTTTCTTTTTTTGGAGAAAAATAAGTTTAATTGCATTTTTGCATTCATCTAACATGATAATACTATTTTCTGAGAGCGTTCCAGCAGAACTTTTTCATTTAGACATGGGCGCTGCCTGGGAACCAGAAAACTGGAAACTGGTTTGAGCTTTGGGGACCGTCTGTGGCTCCTCAGAAAAGGCAGCTCACCCCCTGACTTCAGCTTTCACATCTGTAAAATGTGGAGATTAACGTAGAAGTATTCTGAGATCCCTTTTGGAAATCTGTGCTTCTTCCTACTGCTCAGAGACAAAGACTCATAGAAACCATGTCTCTAGTAGGTCTTTTTGATTATGAGAAACTAAAAATCAGGGCAACACTGTGGTTTGAATAATGAAGACATTTTTGTACTTGGGAACAACCATGTTGTCTAAGCTCACTCTAGTTAGGAATTATAGAGCAAATGGAAGCAGTTGGAACTGTATGTCTCAGTGTGTGCATATCAATATTTACAGACCTTTCTCCATGGCCAAAGAAGTGTGTGGGCCCGCTTTATCACTAATTAATTTTCACTATATAATTTCACTATGTAGTGAACATATCACTATATAATTTCAAAAGCTGTGAAGTAGAGAGATTAAAGTTCTGTTCCTCAAGACAGCACAATCACTGTGAAGAAGGGAAACAAAATGCAATAAAACTGATAGGGCTCTGGAATTTCGCACCTCAGCGGGCACAGAGAAACTGGACTAAATTGTCTTTATGGGCGAGCAGATTTGTGAAGTGTGGAACATGTTGGCCAGGTCTGCCTTTGCCAGGGACAGGTTGTGTGATATGAGTCCCTTAGCGGCTCAGTCTCCTTGTCTGTAGAAGAAGATATTGGAGCGGCTGCATTCCTAACCACTTTCCGTTACGGAGTCATCAGACTCCGTAAGAAGAGAGTTAAATACAGTCAATTATGAATTGAAAATGTAAACAAATTTTACAGATGCATATTTTAAATCCTTAAGAGGATAAGTTCCTCAGAGACACTCATTTACATATAAATTATTTATAAGTTAATTAAAAATCATAGAGCTTCATAACTCTGGAGAGGAAAGAGACCTTAGCAGTCGGCACTAGCTGTTAGAAAACAGCATCATCATTATTCGCGAACGTCCCCTTTCCCTGTGGGTGCTTTGAGGGCATAAACAGTCTTCTGTTTTTTTATATCATAGTACTTAGACCACTACAGATCCTGAGTAGGTAATAAGTAAAGATTAATTAAAAAAATTTTGCAGTTACCAAAAACCTCCAAACCCTGAAAAGGCCTGCTAAGCCCCCCAAAGCCACACGTGTAGCTAGAATGGAGCTTCTGCCCCTCGTGAGACTCAACCCAGGGAGGGATGGTTCTTCTTTATGGCCAAATTAGATTATTTAAAAATCATCAGCAATGGAATCTTTTTCATGAAAACAGACCTTCTAAGGACTTTAAAGGAGGCCAAATAAAACTGAGCATTCAGTAAATGCTCAATAACTATTTATGGGTTGATTTAAACCTGAATCAAATCATCTTCTTAAAAGTGATAAAATTATGTGCCCAGGGTTAGCTGTATTGATAAAACAGGCCCATAGTGTATAGTAAATACTACAATGAAAGTGTGTACAAAGGAGAATGATAGTTATGCCTACAAAAGTAGGGAAAGTTAGTCCAGAGAAGGTAAAGTTAGATCTTAAAAGATAAATTTTGCAGACAAAGAAATGGTAAAGGAGATTTCACGTAGAGATAAGGACATTTACAAAGACATGAGGAAATAAGGCAAAAATGGCAAAACTTCCATCGTGGATATAGGGAAGGGCAGGGCAGGAGACTAACAAGACATAAATAATGGTTTTGGTAGAGATAGGGTTGGGGGCACAGAGCGAAGAACTGTTATAAATAAACTGAGTCAGTTGGCCTTCACCCAGTGCTCCCCATGGGGCCTACTGATTGGATAGCTTGCCCACCACCATTCAAAACTAAGTAGCCCAGAGGTGTACACCTGGCCAAAGGCATTCCATCTTTTGGCTTGATTGTGACCAGGCAGATTTCCTATCTCAGACATTTACCTTAAGGAATATGACTATTTGAACATACAGCATTATACACTGGACCAAATGGCCATGCAAACATGAGGTCAACTCTGACCTCACGACAAACCAAAGCCACAAGCAAGTTAATGCTACAGAGCTGCAGAAATGGTACAGGCCTTGCCAAGTCTGTGCATAGGAAAACAAAGGTGCCCTGCTGAAAGAGGCAGAAATGAAGGACCATGAAAGCAGAGTGAAAATGAGAGAGAGAGAGAGAGAGAGAAGCAGATGAAGAGTCACAAGAACAGTGTGAAGGATCGTTTCTGAGAGAAGGGTGTGAGATTAGACAATTAGGCCAAATGCAGTAGAGCCGTCAGCCAGATGACGACGTCGTTGTATCCATTAGATCCGACCATTGTAATTGACCTCAACAAGAATGCAGTCTCAGGGCACATGTGGCCATGTCTTGACACTATTATTTGGAGTTCTGAGTGCACAGGGAGTGCCTGTGACATAGGCGAATGAAATCCAGGTAGTGACGGCTTCAGCTACCAAGTAGTGAGGCCATGAGAAACCGCTGCAAGAATGAGGGGACTCCGAGTGTGCTCGCACCGGCCATCGCTCTCTAAGTAGATTACAGCCAGGCGATAATGCTTTTCCTCCACTCCATTTGCCCTAACTTAAGGAGGGATTGAGCTCTGCCACCTTCTACTTCTATTAATGATCACAACTAACACTGGTAACGCGCCACCAACCTCACGTACGTACAGCTCAGCAAGGCCCCGCTGAGTCTGACTACTGTTCACACAGGGTGGGCACAAGTAGGCCTACAGTTGTGACTACATGAAACACAGTTTATTTTTAGATTAGTATGTATTACTTATTGAATTATTTTCCATACCAACAACTATAAACCTGCTTTTGCCCCACCCGGTATGATGCAGGATCTCAGAAAATGTCCCTTTCAAAGAAACTCGTGTGGCCTCCAGCCATGGAGAGAGGCAGTGAGTGAGGCGAACTTGGTTTTGCATTGTGACTTTTCTGCCACTGGAATCCTCAGAGCGTGGCTGTGCTCCAGGGGGCTGCGGCTGCAGCGTTAGCGGAACAAATGCCGAGTGTACAAGACTCATTCCCTTGTTGCTGGCTCAGCAAGTGGTGTCTTGTCCATGGCAGTCCTCAGTTTCCCTTTTATCTGGTACTACTGCTTCCCAACAAAGAGCAGGAAGAGCGGGTGGGACCAGTGGTCTCTCGGAGCATCCCTTATCTTTCAGAGGAGTCCCAGCGAAAATAGATGCCCAAAGGGTTTCACGGTTAAGAATAAAAAAGCATCTTCAAGGTCCAAATTAGAAAAGTGGGAAATGGTTACATAAAATATGGTCTATTCATAGGCTATTGCAAAGCCACTAAAATTATATGCACAGTATAATGTTAGAAGTCAGGATGCCACTACCTTTAGGTGTAGGGGTGGCTGGCAGGGGACATTTAAGGGTTTCTGAGAGGTGATAATATTCTATTTCTTCATCTGGGTCCTGGTTATGCAGGTGTGTTCACTTTGTGAAAGTGTATTGAGTTGTACTCTTTGGATTTGTGCACTTTTCTGTATATTTCAATTAAAATTTAACTTAAAAAAAGAAAAGAGGATCCACAAGCTTTTTGAGCCCGCTGTTCTTTGTAATACCACATTCCCATTAGTTCCCCTCAAAGGATCTTGGACCTAAAATATTTCCAGAAAACAGCTCTTGCTTATAAAACAGCAGAAATCTCTACTTATTTTTTTACCCAGTTTTGAAGGAGAAATGAGAAAAAAAAAACAAGCAATGAGTGATGACCAAAAGAAGGGAAAAAAAAACCCATCAATGAAAGAATGTCCTTGGAGAAAGCTCAGAGTTGGGTTTTCTCTGTTTACTACTGGCTGAGATATAAGGGGAGTTAGAACAGTAGAGCTGCTTGCTCTGGTTAATACACTAGCCAAATACATCAAGTCGGACTGCCCTTTGCTTACCACCAGGGTGCACCCGTGCACACACTATTCCAACCTTGCAAGAGATCAGCGTTTTTAACCCTTATTAATCGAACTCTAGTCACTTTTAAGAGAATACTGGGGTGGAGGAGAGTGGTAGCTGGACCTCTAAGACAGTGCTTATCATAACACACTTCTGCTACAGCATGTATTTTAAATGCAAATCGACTCATGCAGTTGGTAATTAGGGAGTGACATCAGCAAACCACGGAAAACACATTGGACCAAACATGGTTTTTCCCAGTGTATTCATTGTTTGAAATGATCCATCGTAAGCTTTTTCAAAGTTATTTTTTTTTTTAAAGCTAAAAAGTTTCAAGTATTGTTCCTTAGTTCAAGCAAATGGCTGGTTTAGTGGCCCGAAGATCAGACCGTCTTCACGCTGAGCTACTGAACAGTCTGTACATGCGGGTTAAGAACCTGGGCAGATGTGTCCTTGTGTGAAAACAAGACAATAACAACAACAAAAAAACAGACTTCTGAATTATATTTTTACCTTGGATGTAACTGTTCTTCATTAAAGTGGCTGATGCTAAAGACCTACATCTCCAAGGGAGAAGAAGCCTGAGCCCCAGGGTTTAGACGCCAAGGTGGGGACAGAGTCGGGTTCTCAGGACAAAGGCCAGTGGAGAGTTCATTCTGCTGGTGTTATCTTTAGGGTTCTTATTGTTTTCCTTAGTGCCCTGGTTAAAACGTCCCATAGGTTTTGGGGGATTCGCTCGCTCCTAATGCAGTTTTTCCCCATGAGTGCTAGTGTGTTTAGTGTATGATTTTGCAAAATCTTAAGAATGCATATAATGGTATAGCAGAAACTTCTGTGGCTAGCTAGGTTTTCTCTTGAACAACAATTGTATAAGACTTAGAAGATGCCAGTCATTTCCCTAAACATTTTACATACATTATCTCATTTAATTCTCATAACTTAATGAGGCTGGTTCTCTGGCTATTCCATTTTTACAAATGAGGAAACCAAGATGGAGAGAGAATAAATGGAGAGCAGAAGAATCTGGATGGTGTGGGTAGGGAAGGTCCTATTCTTTTTTTAAAATAAGTTACTTCTTTTAATTTTTAAAAATTAATTTGAGAGAGACAGAGAGAGAGAGAAACATCAATCTGTTTTTCAACTTATTCATGCATTCATTGGTTGCTTCTTGCATGTGCCCTGACTGGGGATCGAACACACAACCTTGATGTATTGGGATGATGACCTAACCAACTGAGCTATCCAGCCAGAGCTGAGATCCTATTCTTTAAGTTATACCAATGGGAGGGCTATCTTAAAAGGTGAGTTTGCTGGGAAATAAGATGCTGTTATACTGAGGCTCTCATGGAGAAGGTATCATATAACCTCACTTGATGAAAACTGGTTTTCATGTTTTGCCACATATGTTTAAACTCATGACCAATTTCCCTTTTTAATTTGATGAGGTACTTATTACTCTTTTCAAGCTTTTAATCAAGATGTCGATAGATACTCTGTATGAAGAAATGCTGTGTGTGGTGGAGTGCAGTCCTTGCACTGGTTCGTGTCACTAAAACACATTATCCTGGTCACCTGAAATTGATTGACTGCAACCTCCCATCCTTCCTGCCTTCCTTCTTTCCTCCTTCCCTTCTACCCTTCCTTCCTTCCTTTCTTTTCCAGATTGGATTAGCTACTGAGATAAGTCATGCATAAAATCAGGCCAGGCATACTATATGGACACTTTTTGCATAAATCTTTTGTATAAGCTTCTAAAAGGCTCACTGGCATACTTCTTTACATATGACATTTCTGCAGATACAGACATTCCTTCAGAACGGATTTAATGGGAAGAAGTGGAATTTTAGCGGTAAACAGGCATTATGTGAACTGCCTAAGGCACAGGCTTCAGGCACTGGCAGAAAGTAATAGGTGATATTATCCTCAGCTGCCATTCTGTACATCTAGAGATTAGTAAAAACTATTCTTGTTTTCGTAATGTGTTCATAATGCAACAAGTACTACAGGAGCTTGCTGCATTACCTGCTAGTTTTGTTCTGGGACTCTGAAGAGAGAAAATGTCATCGCAGAACATTTTATTTAAAATTTCACAATGAGGGAACAATATATAAAAATGAAGAAAATAATACTGAAAGTTTATAGGGGTAGAAAATGTGACATTGCCTTTTATAATTCTCCTTTTCATTTTATTATAAAAACCATGCTTTTCTGATGTTTTTTTCCAAGTTTCACTTTGGTGCCAAATATCCGAAGGTAGTGATAGTTCTTCTTTTGAGAAAAAATTTGGATTTTAAAGCATTCAAATAGATGCACTTCAATGATTAGTAAAGTGTGGGCTAAGGACTATGCCGATCAGAATCAGCTGAAGTGCTTATTAAAAAATGTGAATTCTCAGACCCCAGGTCTATTTACTGAATTAGAATATTTGGATGTGGAGGTCCAGACCTCTACATTTTTAACAAGGTCCCTATATCTGTTAAAGACACCAAGGCTTAGTGTGTATAAAATTTAGGTTTAGATCATTGATTTAGAAAGTTCAGAGAACCTACAATAGGTGTGGTGGTTGTAGTCAGGCAAACCAGCCACTGAGTGATTGATTGATCACTGTAGGTTTCAGAGTTTTCTCTCCCAGATTGGTTAGGCCTTCTTTCTTCTACCCAATGGACTCAGAGCATCAAATAATCTACTTGGTCAGTCAAAAACTGAGCACCAAGTCAATGAACCAAAATCCAATTATGTAACTGATATCAGAAGTCTTATTTGACTGAAAGATGACATTTAAAACACCCCATTGGCAAAGTTTGTCAATGTAGTCAAACTGACTTATGAACACAGAAATAGCCTTAAAATAACTACCGCCATCAAGGCTGTAGACATGCTTCAGTGTACCCGAAAGATTTTCTGTTGCAAATATGGATACATGCAGGTCATTCAGGACCCTTGTGCTGCTAGACCTAAGAGACTCTTTTCAGAACTTAATTGCTTGACTTCTCAGCGGTCACTTGATGTCATTGAATACTCCTTCCTCTCTGAAATAGTCTCTTTTCTAGGCTTCTGCGATTCCACACGGTGTAAGTGAAGCTTATTCTGCTACAACAGAGAGAACCCCCCAAATTTTGGTGGCTTGACACAAAAGTCTATTTCTCACTCAAGTAAAGTCCAGTAATGTTTTCACCCAAGGGATGAGGAAAATTTCTGGCTTCCTCTAGGGCTTGACATTGAGCCACCAGATGGAAAAGAGAGAGATCATTACAAGAGATTCCTACGTGTCTGCTTTGAAAATGGCCTTCGTCGCTTTTGCTCCCATTGCACTAGTTAGAACTCAATCTAGTGGCAATGCTGAACTGCCTGGGAGGCTGGAAAAGGTCTAGAAAAAGAAGCAGATTGGTACTCAGCTAATACGGTCAACTCAATAATAACTTCCTACCTCTATGCTCTTTCTCTGATGCATTTGTGACTCTTGGTTCTCTACTTAATTCTAGAACATTGACTTTCTTCATGGCTCTGTTCTAAGTCTGCTACTCTTTTTGGTTTCTAAACTTTCCCTGTTCCATTTCATTCTTTCACATGGTTTCAGTGTACATCTCTAGTCCAGGGAGTCCCCTAAGCAAGGTCAAATTGCTCCTGAAAAGCTACCCCTCAATGTCTCAAAGGTGTTTCAACCTCAAATGTACAAAAGTGAACTTTTTGGCTCCATCCTGAATCTTTTATGCTGCCAGCCTTCCCTGACACAGTAAAAGGCACAAATCTCTACCAAATTACCTCATTAGAAATCTGGGAGTGCTCCCTGATTTCTCTTTCCTTGCCTTCATGTTCAATCAATCATTAACCACTTGTGATTCCAATTGCCAGTCATCTCTTCACTATAATCACATCTCTCCAGCTCCAATATCCTACCCTGGTAGAATCCATCAGCTTCTCTTTCCTCCTTCCTGATTTCTGCCCACAGCTTTGCTCTCCACAGTTTACTCTCTACATGAGAGCCACCAAAGTACTTTTTATAAAATTAAATTATGGCCTAATCTTTTTTCTCCTTTAACTATTTCAATGGCTTCTCTATGTCCCTTGGACAATAAAACCCAAGGCATTTAACATGGTTTATGGTGCCTTTCATGATTTTAGTCCCTCTCTCCCCCAACTTCCAACTCCTCCCCTGCACCATTGCCCTTGAGCAAACAATGTCGTTTTGGTCACTTTCTAAAGTACGCCATGCTCCTTTTTCCTTTGGAGCTTTGCACATACTGTCCCCTTTACTTAGAACACTTTCCCCTGGAGACTTCCAGTCAAGAGGGGGGTGTAGGTAGACACACTTTACTTCCTTGCACAACCACAGAGAGAATTACAACTAAACTTCTAAATAACAACTAGAACTGTCATAAAATTGAGTCATATGGAAGTCTGACAGCCACGGATTTAAAGAAGCCACATTCATTATTCATCTAAACAGTTAAGAGAGGTGGAGATACAGAGATGGGCATAGACACAGATATGGCAGAGAGGTGAGGAGATGTCATGTGGTGTGGAGATGTGGTGGCAGTGGTGGTCCCACATTCACATGTGGTGAATAAAAATCAGGAGGGATACCTTGGGAGTAAGCAATCCCAGCCCCACCCAGACCACAGGCCAGGGTTCCAGCACCAGGAAGATAAATCCCCATAAATTCTGACTATAAAAACCAATGGGGATCAGGGCGGTGGGAGAAACTGCCCAATTTTCAGGAGATTTCACTTACAGGGCTCACATGGTTGTAGAACATTTGCAAACACACTCACTCTCTGACTGAGCACCAAGGCAACAGCTGGAAGTGTGCCAGTCACATATGGGGAATGGGTGAAGGACTGGAAATGGTGCAAGTGCAAGGAAAACCTCCAGAAGGTAGGCAGCGCCATTGTCACCTCTTTGAGCCCTCCTCTCGCACAAGGCCACAGAGCAGTGAAGTGGGTTGCCCTGCCCTGGCGTTTACCTGAGGCTCTACCTTACACAATTTACAGATGCCTTCTCTACAATAGGCCATGCTATTATGACAGGGAGTCAAAGCAACTCTACCTAATACACAGAAGCAAACACAGGGAGGCTGCCAAATTGAGGAGACAAAGAAATATGGCCCAAATGAAAGAACAGAACAAAACCCCAGATTAAGAACTAAAAGAAACAGAGACAACCAGTTTATCAGATGCAGAGTTCAAAACACTGGTGATAAGGCTGCTCAAAGAACTGAGTATGGCAATAAAACAAAAAAGACCCAGGAAGAAATGAAGGTTACACTAAATGAAATAAAGAAAAATCTACAGGGAGCCAACAGTGAAGGGAAGGAAGCCAGGATTCAAATCAATGATTTAGAACAAAAGGAAGAAATAAGCATTCAACCAGAACAGCAAGAACAAACAAGAATTTTAAAAAATGAGAATAGTGTAAGAAGCCTCTGGGACATCTCCAAACATACCAACATCCAAGTCAGAGGGATGCCAGAAAAGGTAGAGCAAGAAATTGAAAACTTACTTGAAAGAATCGTGAAAGAAAACTTCCCTAATTTGGTGAAGGAAATAGATGTGCAAGTCCAGGAATCATAGAGAGTCCCAAACAAATTGGACCCAGAGAGGACCACACCAAAACACATCATAATTAAAATGCCAAAGGTTAAAGATAAAGAGAGAATCTTAAAAGCAGCAAGAGAAAAACAGAGAGTTGCCTACAAAGGAGTGCCCATAAAACTATCAGCCGATTTCTCAAAAGAAACTTTGCTGGCAAGAAGGGACTGGCAAGAAGTATTTAAAGTAATGAAAAGCAAGGACCTACAACCAAGATTACCCTATCCAGCAAAGCTATCTCTTAGAATGGATGGGCAGATAAATTTCTTTCCAAACAAGGTAAAGCTAAAGGAGTTCATCACCACACAGCCCTTATTATATGAAATGTTAAAGGGACTTATTTAAGAAAAAGAAGATCAGAACAATGAACACTGAAATGGCAATAAATTCACAACTATTAACAATTGCATCTAAAAAACAAACTAAGCAAACAACTAGAACAGGAACAGAATCGCAGATATGGAAACCATTTGGAGGGTTATCATCAAGGAGGGTAAAGGGGAGAATGGGGGAAAAGGTGCAGGGAATAAGAAGCATAATTGATAGGTACAAAATAGACAGGGGAATGTTAAGAATAATATAGGAAATGGAGAAGCCAAAGAACTTATATGTATGACCCATGGACATGAACTAAGGGGGGATTGCTGGAGGGAAGGGGATTACTGGGTAGAGGGGGATAATGGGGGAAAAGTTGGGACAACTATAATAGCATAATGAATAAAATACATATTTTAAAAAATAACACTTTCCCCTGTCCTCTTTGAAAGTCTAAATCCAACTCGTTTTTCAGGTCTCAGTCTCAATGTCGCTTCTTCAGTTAAAAATGTTTATTTACTCTACTATTCTGTAGTCTCCATGAAAGCCATGGCTGTATCTGTTTTATTTACTACTGTATTTCTAAGTTTCTTAGTGGGCCCACAGAAATTTGTTGTTGAATGAATAAAGTTATTAAGTGAGAAACTCAACCAGCTACTATCATATTTCTGCATATTCTATCATAAAAATGGCTGCTTATATGTCACAGTTAAAGTCTCTATGAAACATTTTTTCAGAAGTTCAACTTCTGGTGGCTTCTTGACGTAGCAGCTCTGATCACCTTCTCTGACAGGCAGGACAAGACTGCTCTCTGCTCACATGCAGTTGTTCGTTGCCTTCATGATCACTCTCCTCAAGGAACTCTGGCAAAACTGAGAAACAATTTTCATAACGTCTCCCAGATGAACACAGGAAAGAAATCAGAGACATCTGTGCATTGTTTATACCTCCATTAGCCTTTCTTGAGTTGTAAATTACTTAGCAACAGCTGGGCAAGAGAGAAGGAAGAGCTACTCTATCGGAAAAAGAAGATATGAGCATAATGATCCAGTGCTTTCAGGTTTTGGCACCTACAAAGTTATAGTATTTCTTATTATTTAGACTTGTTAATCATAATACTAATCAGGAGACATCAATATATGGAGTACATGCATAAAGTGAGTAAAGACAATTCTCAAAATACCAATCAACTTGGGGAAACTTAAATGGAAAAAATGTGTAGCTAATTTGAATGTTGACCTGAGCCACTCTGATTCCCCTCCAGGACTGAAAGATTTATTTCCCCTGTACCTGCAGAACCCATTCAGTTTGATGAAGTGCTGAATTATCTTTGAGACACAATAGACCAAAATCTTGACCTCCATCTGTACCAGAAACCAAAGTCTTACACCTCACCCCTGCCCTCACCCCTCCAATACACACACAGAACCAAAGCACCAAGACAGAACTGGACCTTGAACATGAAACACTTTCAGAAGCAAAGGGTTCATTTTCCAGGATGATTCCATCTTGATGTCCCTTCCTCATAAATGGCCAAGCTCCAAGGTCCTCCAATTAAAACTTACCCCACCAGCACTTCCACATACCTGTCCCCACAGGCCCTTAAGAAAACCCTTGGTCTGGTCCTGCAAGGAAGGTGGATTTGAGGCACCATTAGGCCTCCCATCTTCTTGGCCAGTGCCTTCTTGATCAATAATCCTTTCCTTATTCCAAACCCTGATGCTTTGAGTCTTAGCCATTTGAAGCATTGGGCACATGAACTCTGGTTTGGTAACAGCGCCACAGTTGTGAAGAGCTGTCTGCCCTTGACTGAAGACAGCCAAGGTCACAACCCTTTCCCAGGGCAGCTTAACCCCCTGACTTGTTGACTTGTGAAAGTAATGGCTTGGGCCTATTGAACCAACTTAAACAACTCTTAAGCACTCCCAGCTTAATTTGGAGCTTCCAGTGGGGTTGGCTGAGACCTTGAATTGAGTGCATCATGGCTTCAATTCTTCCTCTATCCAACACCAATTCCTTCTCCCCACTGTTGATCCCAGGAACACTCCCTAATAAACTTCCTACATGTCCATCTCATCTCAGATTCTGTGACAAAAGCCATTCATATCAGGCTGAGAAGTCAATTTTGCTTGCTCTGTTATCCACTGAGTTCTGGATGGTACTTGGGAGGCTAAAGATGGCTGATTGGTCTAGTGAGAGCAGTAAGGGGTTTGGGGATGCTGGTGGGAACTGGAACTTGAGTCAGAGGATGGACTGACTCCCAGAAGCTTTAGCTTCAGTTAGAGTTACTTAACCCTTCTTGGTGGCCCCTGAGTTTTGCTCTGAGAAGATGCCTTTCCTATCCCTGGCCTATAAAGAGTTTCTGGCTATTCCTACAATTTTGCTGTATGTTTGGTCTTACACTATTAATTTACTGTTCTTTCAAAAGTATCTCATTACTCAAGATTTTTTTAGGGTAGTATCCAGATATTATCTCTCATTATTCTTTTAGAATCTTTACTCAGATGTCCTAATAGTTTTGTATTAATAAATTGTTATTAGATAAAGTTCCTTAAAAATACATATCTTCCTGCTTCACCGACCAAGATGGAGGCATAGGTACATACACTGTGCCTCCTCGCACAACCAAAAGAAGGACAGCAACACATTTAAAAGCAAAAAACAACCAGAACTGACAGAAAATCGAACTGTATGAAAGTCCGACAACCAAGGAGTTTAAGAAGAAACATTCATCCAGACCGGTAGGAGGGATGGAGATAGGCAGTCAGGTGGAGAGGACTCACAGCAAGGCTGCAGCTGGAGGACTGGGCAGTCCCACATATGGATGAGGATAAACAGGGAGGAACATCTGCGGAGTGAGACAGACCACACAACCCAGGGTTCCAAGATGGGGAAATAAAGCCTCAAAACCTCTGACTGAAAACACCTGTGGGGGTTGCAGTGGTGGGAGAAACTGCCAGCCTCACAGGAGAGTTCGCTGGGGAGAATGATAGGGTCCTAGAATGTACAGAGGCCCACCCACCTGGGAATCAGCACTAGAAGGGTCCAATTTGCTTGTGGGTAGCAGAGAAAGAGTGGAGCAAGCTGCATTTTCCCCTCTCGGAGCCCTGTCCCACATACGGCACTACAACGCAATGACGTGGGTTACCCCACCCTGGTGAACACCTAAGGCTCTGCCTCTTACTATGTAACAGGTGTGCCGAGACAAAGAAATATGGCCCCAATGAAAGAACAGATGAAAGCTCCAGAAAAAATACTAAGCGACGAAGAGATGGTTAACGTATCGGATGCACAGTTGAAAACACTGGTAATCAGGAAGCTCATAGAATTGGTTGAGTATGGTTGCAAAATAGAGGAAAAAGTGAAAGCTATGAAGAGTGAAATAAAGGAGAATGTACAGGGAACCATCATTAAAGGGAAAGAAACTCATGCTTTTTATGCTCCACGTAATAGGGGGCAAGTGCATTGCAGAGTTCGTTTTTAGGCCTTGAGGGTTCAGCAATGAGACTAGGTGTTATGGGAGGCAGCCATTCATGCCAACCTGCCAAATCTTCTTTAACATTTAATTAGCATGTCCTATTTTTATTGCTGTTGGAACTACTTTTAGCTCGTCAGTGAAGGAGTGAGTTAGTTTCTCACTCATTCAGGGGGAGGGGGCCAGTCAAAATACCAAGAACCACATCAAACTAAAAAAACAAAACAAAATTAAATGAACATGAGTGGCTAGGAATAAAGAATGTAGATGGGGATTGTAAATCTTTGAGTAAACAAGTAGACTGAGTGTGGGTATGAGCAGATCTCTCTTTCTGTGAAGAACGGGGAAGAGAGGACTTCTTCTCCTCTCTGGTAAGTGGGACTTCCATGAGGAACGTTTCATTTCGGCATTTGTTGCGTCCCCACTATGCATATGTCCCCCTGGCGCTGTGCTGTGGTGCCTGTCCTAGAGAGTCACCGTAGGAACATGATGATGTCATCAGCAAGGGCGAGTGCTGACCATGGCGTGGATAGAGGGGCCGGCACAACCCCGGAAACTGAAACCTACGTTCAGAAGTTAAACCAATTCTCACTCTGGGATTCTGGGATATCTCTTAGGGGAAAAAATACCCTTCTGTTGCCCTGGGCCGGTGGCTCAGTTGGTTGGAGCCTTGTCCCATATACCAAAGGGTTTCGGTTAGATCTCCAGTCAGGGCACATGCCTAAATTGCAGGTTTGATCCCCAGTTGGGGTGCAACCAATCGATGTTTCTCTCTCTCTCTTCCTCTTTCAAAAAAAAAAAAAAATCAGTAAACATGTCCTCAGGTGAGGATTTTTTTAAAAAATACCCTTTTGTTACTCTATTGAGTTATGTTTTCCAAATACGCTGCTTAAGAAAATGTTTGTGTTTAAGTAGGACATTGCCCGAAGGCAATAAAACTTTATTCTCCTATTGACAGCAGGTTTATCAAAATCATCTACTGCCAGCACAACTTCATCCACCCACAGAGATCGCAGTCTGAACTATGTTCTAATAAAAGTGAAGCTGCATTTTCTTGTATAACATGATGAAAATTACCCCACACTCCTCTCCCAAGTATTTATACCTGGAGAAAGTCCCTGCAGATCTGAGAAATTTCCAGAGTCTTGGAGGAATGTGAGGAGAACAGGTAGGGGAGGGGCTGAGGTGTGTCAAGGTGAGGTCGCTGATTTCAAGATGCCAGCACCTCATGACCCGTGGAGGCAGAGGTGCAATTGCAGAATTTGTGTAAGTTTATTTTCTGTTATATGTTCTAATTAAAATAAATCCAAAGAGGAGAGGAGATGATGGCTGTTAGCAGAGTAGCATTTTGCTTTGTTTTGCTTTGTTTTGAGACTGTGCTTTATAAATAATTATTTTCTGCATGTGGGTGTTAGTATCCTGGCTGTGCCACGTAGTTATCATAAAAATTCATGATCTGACACCAATTAATTCGTGCCTGTAAATAGTCATGTTTTTGGTTCCTGAGTTTTGTATACACAAAGGAAGCAACAGTATAAGAACTTTATTAATTTATAATCTGAATTGTTTCATAAATGTACATAGGTCTCATTTGACTTAGATTTGTTTGGTGAGCAGAGAGAGACTATCCTTCAACTCAGGGAGACTGCATAATGATTTAAGTTTCAGTTCCTTTTTCCTGTATCTTTTTCTATCTAAAGTACAATAAGTCACCTAATCAGCAGATTATACTATATCCCCTGACTATATATCTATATTTATCTATCTATCTATATGCAATGAGACTATTCAAATGGAGGTAAACTACTGGAACATGTGGGAATGGGTCAGGCTGGGGGTGGAGGGAAGGGATGGAAATCATTGTATCAGCAGCCCAGGGCAAGAGTCATTACTTCAAACAAAGACTGAATTGAACCCTGCTCTTCTTGGTAGACAAGGCCAAAAGAAGCAAAGGCAGTGTGATCTGAAGCAAACCTATTAGTGAAAAAACAGTCTTTCCTGGCACTGAACTCCGTGAGACACTTACATACATATCCTTATATAAGAGACCATTAGATTTGCTGCAAGAAACAGGAGAGACCCAAGTAAAAATGGTTTAAATAAATTAGCAGCTATTTCTCATGTAAAAGAAGATCAGACATAAAGAATTCTGCCTTGTGCCCTGGCTGGTGTAGCTCAGTGGATTGAGTGTGGGCTGCGAACCAAAGGGTCACTGGTTCAATTCCCAGTCAGGGCACATGCCTGGGTTGTGGGCCAGGTCCCCAGTGGGGGGCCCATGAGGGGCAACCACACATTGATGTTTCCCTCCATGTTTCTCTCCCTCTCTTTCTCCCTCCATTCCCCTCTGTCTAAAAAGAAATAAATAAAATCTTAAAAAAAAAAAAAGAATTCTGCCTTGTTTGGAAAATCTTCACAGTGTCACCAAGTCTCCTATTTTCTGATCTGCCATCCTCAAGACTGGTGATCTCCACCCCAGATTATCTTTTGGCCCAAGACAGCTGCTGAAGCATTAGCCTTCAAGTCTGCGATTCAGGCTGTTAGCAAGAAAGACTAAGCCCCAAGTTATTTGTCCCCTCATGTTTAAGGAAACTGTCCAAAACCTCACGCAAAACTTCTGCTCCTATTTTATTGGTTAGAATTTAGTCACATGTCACATCGTATAACGATGAAGGGTTGGCTGGGAAATGCCATCTTCTTCTGGGTAGTAATTTATACCACTAAAAGTATTTGATAGGCATCTGGTAGTCTGCTTCAGACAGGGAATGACAAAATGGATGATGTCTTCAATAACCATTTTACAGAAAATTCAAATCCAGTTTTCATGGAATGTGTTATCAGAGACAAGGGGGAAAAGTTCTATGACCACAAAATATCGGTGTGTCACCAGGTCTCTGAGCCTTTCTCGAGAAAAGCGACTACTAAAATTCCATAGAAATAATTGCATATTTAATGTGTTAGTTCTAGGTCAAAGGATCACTTCTCCAGCATCAACTTCTTTTAAACAGAGAAGAATTACAGGGAAACCAGCGATCTAGGTCTTATTCAGGACATTAATTGACACATAGTCTTATATTCCTTTGGCCTTCCTGCAGGCGACAGATGCAAAAAACCTTTGCCTGCGGTTTCTGTAATCACTTAATCCAGGAAGTGCTTTGTTACAAGCAAATATTTATGCCATCTGGACGTCTGTAGGTCTCCCCAATCCTTCAAGTCTGAAGAAGATTGATTTGCGCCCCACTCCCTGGTTTGTGAAAAACCAGAGCCCTTTCAAGATTGCCATCAGCTTCAGAGGGACTTGTGTCCTCGCGGTCACCTCTGGTTTTGGACACCTGCTTCCGCCAGTGGACTCTGAAGTGGACTCACCGCCTTGTTCATGCCGTTCCAATTCCCTACTGAGTCCATCTGGTGTAGGGCTTAGATCTTTTCCTTATTTTCCACATACACAAAAAAGTGACCCTCCCCCACCAAATTTAACCAACAAAAATAAACATACTCCCATACAAGATAATTTTGTGTGAGTGGAAGACGTTTCTGAAGTACGTCAGAGTGGAGAGGTACATTACATACCCATGGACATATTCAAATGAAACATTAGACATCTCGGGATTGAAACGTTCTTTAGCCACCAAACCACTGGGGACACTTTCTTGGCAGCTGCCTTCTCCTTTCAACTCCCTCTAAACTCCTCTCAGTCCCTACAACCTTTCTGGCTTCTCTGTTTTCAAATATAAAGTAATAAAGCTATCTTTGGCGCTGTTCCCCAAGTTACCTTTGCATATTTAACTTGCACTGACCCTCAGCAGTTTTTGCAGATGGCATACGTTCGTCAGGCTACCTATGGCCTTTTTTTAAGGATTGTTAGCTGTGAAAATGAGAGTCTTTGGGAGGTAGTATATGCAAAAGGCAGATCCCAGAACCTGAAAGTAAGTACATTGTAGTCTCTAGTCATTTAATGAAGGGTAGGTGTCAGACTAACAATCTTCAATTGATACTGCTTTTCCTGTTGAGGAAAATGTTGAGTCCTTCTATTCTTCTGGTGCAGAATAGTTGTAATTTGCAGATAGAGGCCACCAGAATCTGAATTTGGGGCTTGAGTCAGGGATGATGGCCAGCTAGTTCTTAGGAAATGTCAGTGCCAAGAGTGACTTCAGGGGATGCCAGAATGCTATTTCTCTGCTCCCATAGGCAGTGGTGGAATGTGGCCGCTGACTGTTTGAGAGTCAAGCAGATGAGCCCTGAACAGTGGTCACTTAACTAATTCGTCAATGAGGAAATGTAAAAACTATCATTTAAAATGTTGAATAGCTGACTAAGCTGATTAATTTTCTCTGAGCTTCACAACCAAAATAAACAATAAAGATGTACAACCAACCAACATCTTGAAGATCGCCACCCCTTTGTACCCTCACCTCTACCCTGCACACTCTTACCTTTTATTCCCATCATTATTTTCCTCCCTCAATCTGCCCTGCCTCCATCCCCTTGTCTTCTTTTTTATTCTTCTGCTTCCCTAGATCTCTTGCTTTAATTGATCATGTTTTGAGAACTACAGTAGCTTATTTTTCCTTAGAGTGTATCACACTAATAGATGACCATTTTCCCTTTTAAAAGCTGGTATAGTGAATCTTTTTCCCTATAAACAAAGAAAACTTTCTTATTTTTTACATTTAATTGATTTTCCTTGGAAGGATACTAATACTTAAGGAAGTGGCTTATTCTTCCTGGCCCAGCTGTTTCTCCTCCAGGCTCCGTATTGCTAATTCCCTACAGCTTCTCAACTCAAGTTTCTCAAGTTACTTAACTACCAGGTCTTGATGATTTATTATCTGACAGATACTGAGACACAGATGCTGTGGATTAAGTAATATTTGATTCCTTTTCTCCAAGAGCATTTATATTTGGAGGGACAAGATATAAAACTATACAATGTATAATTTAAACGAGAGTTCGAGACATTCTATATAAACTTCCTACTGTGTGTTTTGTTAAGAGGTTTAAAAGTCAAATACAACAGACACAATTTAATGATACAATTATATAGTCCTGAATTTTCTAGTAACAGACTGATTTCTAATAAAGGACACCTCTCAAATCTCTTTTAAAGGAAAGGAATAAGAATACATTTTTATTTTCTTTTAGAATGACACCTGAAAAAGTGATACAGCCAAGAGTTCTACAAGCAGTGATATTTTCTCTTTTCCCAGGGTTATTACAATAGATTTACTCCATATTCTGGACTCATTATCTCTGGCATTCACTCAAAATTGAGTTTCACTTAGAGAGGTGCTTCTTTCCTAAAGTATATGACTAATCTATGACATTTAAAATGTCATTTTAGATGTAATAGTTAAGTCTCTGGACTCAATCAGGCAAAGATAGCAGTATTCTCTAAAAAGACAATTTCGGATATAAAAATGTAGCTACTTTTTTTTGAAAGAAGGTAAAAAAATGCTTTCTTAAGTTACTTACCGGGTGTCTGGGATGGGGATAAATGGTGTGGCCCAAGAAGTCCTTAGCCAGGAAAAAGAGAGCGTTGTTTCCGGCAGACATGTCGGGGACGAGTGAGAGAAGCTGACCACCTTTGGTCGCGAGACTATGTGTGTTTTTATATCATCTTCGCACCTGAGCGGCTCACGGATCAGTGGTCTCACCTGAGATCGCAGGTCAGCGTGGAGAGAGCCAGATAAGAATATGCAATGTTTCATATGTTTTTCTTATGTCCACTTAAACTTTAAGTAATTTATAAAAATTTTATTTCTACATGGTGGGCAGGGGCAGGGTAGCGTGTAGGAGAAATCAGTGTTCATGTACCACCTTCGGGTCCTCAATGTGCCGCCGACTTAGTTAACAAAGGCAGCAACCCAGAGACTTCTAACTACCTTGAGCGTGAAGACAGAGGGAAGGGGTAGGGGTGAGGCAAATGGAAAGCTGGAGATGGGAGGCACTTAAGATCCCAAGGACGATGATGAAAAAGAAGAAGAAGGAAAAGGAGTAGGAGGAGGAAATAGAGTGAATAGGATGCTGCCTGACTGGGGAGAGGAAATAACAGAATTTCAGGACCTCTGGTTTAGACAAGAACAGATCACTCAGTGGGCTTGAAACAAAGTGTGAATATACTGTTTAGTGGGCCTGAGATGTTTCTAATCTCAAGCTATTTGCATATGTATGGTGCATATGTGTCTTTAAATATATGCACATTTTAAATGTTTAAAAGGTTTACAAAGACATACAGTGAAAATGTTCCTGCAGTCACTTTTCTCTAAGGCACCCATGGCCCAGTTCTGAAGACACACAATTTACCAGTTGCGTGTGCACACTTCCAGAGATTTTTGTGCTTGTATCACATGGCTACATTTACTTGCTTCCTTAGTCTATATGGTGGACAGGGTTTTTGAATCTTACAGTTTTGCTTATCAGTTAAGCTATCTGAAATGTATCTGCTTCTTCTGTAACAGAAGGCAAGCTGACGATCATCAGAACTGGCGAGAAGGCCAATTCATTTTCCTAAGAGATGAAAAAGAAAATAGAGAAAAAAATTGCTGAAAATGTAGCAATACAACAGATATTTTGATGAGTGTCACTGTTAGAAATCTGTAGTTGTGTGTATTACGGAACATGTTAAGTCACAGTGCCCTGCCTCACATTACTGCATATGTATTAAAAGAGAGATGACGTAATGAACCACGGGAAAAGGCTGAGTAGTAAATGCGACCTAAACAAAGGGAGAGTTCCTGGTAGAGCTATGTTAGATCATGGCTTAGGTAAGTTTTTCAATAATTACTGGGTAATATTCATTTTCAGAATTTTAGAAACAATTTCAAAAGCACATCCAGAAAAAAAATGAATAGTTTTTGACCGACTGGGTTATGACCTATGGCTATGGCATAGACTCTTCTTGCCTTAAACTCTAACTCCTTAAAGCCAGAAACTGTGCTGTACTTACGCTTCTGTTTCTTACTGAGCTGAGTCTCACCAGGTAGGTATTCTACAAACACATGTTGGATAAATGAGTAAATGAGTACATGTATAAATAAATCAGCCAACCCATTAAACAATCTATGATTTAATGTCTATACTTTCAACAGTGAGTATTTCCATTTGAGCACTGATAAAAATAGAAAAAAGGCACAACAGTCCATTTTTAATACTGTTTCATAATAACATTCCATGAACTACAAGGTATAATTCTTATGTCAGTTTTGCTAGATTAAGATGTTAACGAAGAAAAATTCAATGAGCCTTGAAATGCTTTTTTTAGCTACTCAACCTTCACTTCCAAAAGGGCAACTGAACAGCTGTATGTCTGGAACAAAAGACAAATTAAAAATAAGATTAATTAAGCATTAAGTTGATATTTTTAAAATAACACAAATTTCAGTACTAGAAGTGGTGAAATCAGTCATGTCAAATGCACTATTATATTGGGAGGTTTTGATTTTATTAATTACTGAAAAACTGACTCAGTCTGAACAATTAGAATATCAAACAAAGAACACAGGCTTTTACATATGAAACAAGCTTCGGAAGAATTGTCCATTAAGTATTATGATTGCTGCAAAAAATAATAAAACAGCATTGTTTGCACAGCATTGTTATCAGGAGCGTTTACTTTTGACATTTTGAAAGCAAGGATAGCAAATGTCTTGAAAAGTTGAAACGCCAGTTCATTATGGTGTCTGACATTTGGGAGCTGATATTATCACCTGCAATTTAAAACTCACAATGTGTAAAGTGCAGTCATGTCCCACAGCCCAGCAAATAAAGGGTCTTACTGAAACCTCTGGGCTTACCTAGGAAGACAACATGGGGTTACACCAAGCTGATGCTTCTGAATTTGAATATTTATTTCTTCCTACCTCACTCCCAACATCTGCAAAGTAACGAGTTTTTACCTTCTGCAGCAAACAAAATTGTATGTGCAAGAATCTGATTTTATATAGGATGATTCAAAAATCTGTGTGACCTTCGCCATTGTGAATAGGGAATTTTTCTTGATCATTTATCCTGTGCTGTTTGGTGATCATTTGTTTGCATTACTTGTAATTAAAATGTGAAAGCATATGAAAACATCTTCAAAGATACTTAGGATTCTGCTCAGAATGTCAATAATAGTCGTGATGCTGCTGTGTGCTTATGCATAAGCTTTTCTAGTCCAGAGATTCCTCTCTGGTAATATCAGGAGATATTTTCAGTAACATCTGCCTCAGAATATATCCAATTGCAGAAATTCTTTGGGATCCAGAGCCTGAAAAGTCACAGAAGCTACCCCTGAGAACCCAAGGCCCAGATAATCTTCTTGGCCCTGAACCTAATCACCCACTTTCTTTTTCATCAAAGGAATCATCATTAGGATTGAGAAAAGGGCACCAAGCGTTTTATCCTCCCTCCTTTCCTTGTCTTGCACTGAAAACCTTGCTGTTTTCCTAATGATCGGTTTGCTCTGTGTACTGTGCTCAAATTTCCTGCAGGTGATGAGCAAAGAAAAACATTCCCTTTCTTCCTTCCTTACAAACACTTCAAGAAAAAGCACCCTGTGATTTGTACAATTGACAACCGCAACCATTGCTCCAGGGCAGTCTGAGAAAAGCTCATATTCTCTCTAACATAACCCAGAAGTGTCTCTTCATCTACCTTGTGGCCGAGCACACGCTTCCTTGCTGCTCTGTGATTTAATTCAGAGGAGAGATAGCTGCTGCATTTTCAATTGATATATAAAAATAGCTGGTTGCACTAGACACTGTCTGACGTCAATGGGATCATTAAAAAGCAGTGACCAGTCTGCAGACTGTCTCCGTGGAAGTGACTGAAGGTCAGTGTGCAGACACTAAAGCCATATCATTTTTCCTTTTGACAGACAGCCATCTTCTTCTATTGCAAGATAATTTTCATCAATCATTTAGCTGACATGTGGTCCAATCTCAAGGCTTTTTTTCCCCACTACATCATGCCACATAATCCTATATAAATGATCAGCCAGCCATGTAGGCAAAGTGTTCATATCCTGTGGGCATGGTGGAAATGGACAGTGAGGACCTTTGGAAATTTCTCTGTAGACTCAAATAGATGCAAGCCCACAGACTAGTTCTTACTGGGTTTTTTGTTTGTTTGTTTCCAACCACAGGCATGTGTGCTGAAACTTCTAGAAGGGACTGAGGCAGAAAACCACTGAACAGTAGGCAATATGGTGCCAAGGCTCACTTACAAGTTCTTTTCAGGAGATGGAGCTCATGCCCAGAACCAGATGTGACTGAAAATGCCAGATGGGATCAGCTCAGCAGTTTGCCAAATTCGTTCTCCTGTAGAGTGTTCTGCTACCCTTTCCTCTGATGGAGAGTCCCTTCCCTATTCCTCACCATTAAACTGAATTCTACCCTCCCTGCAAGTGACCCTGCCGTCTTGCCCAGTCACGCTGGCATCATATCATCATATCATCTTCCCCTTCTTGATTAAACTACTCCAGCCCACAGACATGGCCCTAGTTCAGAGCTTCAACAAAGTCTTTCTCTGTTCCACAAGAGAATGCTCTCCTGACCCCTGTTCACTGTACCCTCATGCCATCCTTCCCCACACCCCAGTGCAGTCTTGTAAATAATCAATCTGATTATGTTGGCCCAGCCCCATACCTTTTAACCAGGCCAACTCATCCCTGTTCTAGCCTGAGGCCAGTTAAACCAACCTTTGGTTCTCCCAGTCTTGGGACCCTCGATTTACTCTATCCTTGCTTTTCCTTACCCACCCATTCCTGCAACAATTGGCCTTGTGATACTCTTGATTTCATCTATCCTGCTCACCCCTCAGATTTGACATATTTGGCTTTCTTAATGTTGAACAGTTGTATTTTCTTTTGAATATGATTTGTCGTAGTGTTATGACTAACTGAGTAACCACTCTGCTCAACAGATACCCAGATGAAGTCTCGTGCTAGAACATGACTCACCTTCTCGGGAACACATCAGATACCACTCCTTTCCTGCAGGATAAAACCCGTGGTACCATACACAGAACCCCAACCCGCCATTCCAGACTCATCTGCCATTCCCCACCACGCGGCTCAATGTCAACCCCTGAGCCCACGTAGTCTTTTGTTTTCCATTCTTTTGCCATGTCATGCATGCTTTTTACCATTTTTCATTTGACAAGTTTGACCTTTAATATCAAACTCAAATATCATCATTCTCAACCAATTTAATTGATCCTATCTGTGTGTTCCCATGGAAATGCTTATATATATTTCTAGCACTTACGCTTTATAACTGTCGAATGTTCATCTGTTTTTCCCCTAAAATTTGATTTTTCCCAATAGAGGAAACTGGTATTTTATTTATCTGTTTATCCTCAGATACAGATTTTTACACAGAGTCTAATGATGTCAAATGATGGTTCCTCAACAAGTGTTTGTTGAATGAACACATAACCTACACTATATGTTTGAATACATCTTTATTTTTTTTACCTGTACTGTCCAATAATTATTTTTCACTTGTGAATCATTATCTCTGATTATTCATAAGTGTGATGTATAACTAATATTTTTAAACTACCCTATATAGCACCTAGGTCCATCTTGAGGATTTATACTTCAACTATGTTCTGTTTCTTAATATTAGCCTCTGGTTTATATTTAATCTATATTGTGACATTTTCATCTATGAATATATCCTTTCATACTTGACATTTTAGCCTTTACCATTTCTCAGGGCAATAAAATCTTAGGGAATATCGTTCCACGTCTTTATTTCTACTTATAATGACTCCAATCCTAGCCCAATAGAACTGAAACAAGGAAGTCGCTTAAATGGTAAAGGACTAAAGTTGGCAATGTCAGTTAACTCGAGCCCATATGGGAGAACACTTGTCATAAGAGATATTCTTTATTGGTGTCGCCGTTGGTCGTGTCTGTGTCCTGCTGTCATCATGCAGTGCAACCCTACCAGTTTAGAGGGAGCCCTGTTCCAATTCAGGCTCTTTTCCTACATAGACTTGGAGATGTTTGCCTGGTTCTTAAATGTGTACCTATAGCCAGTTTACCCAGCATCAGCTCAAGAAGTCCTCCCATTACACAAGTATCTACAATTCATTATGTCCAAAGTTTGAACCAATGATCCACCTTTCCAAATGTGCACATCCTGAAATTTCTTCCACGTGCATAATCAGCACAACAAAATTTATTGATTTTCCCAAGTTAAAAACATGGGAGTAATATTGGACCCTCTTTCTTCTTAACCCTCATATTGAATCAAACACTAAATCCTGTTTTCAAATCCACTCCCTTTTTTCCAGCTCATTGCTTTTGTTCTAGTCCAACTATCATCATCTCCTGAGTTCTTGCAAAATATTTTATTTGGCCCTTCCAATTTATTTTCCAAATAACATCCAGGGAAATGTTTTAGCAAACAAATATGACTACTTCCCTCTTTTGCTTAAAATCATTTAATGGGATCAGATTGCCTTTAAAATACAGCCCACGAGACCTTGTGTGACCTCTTCAGCTCCTTCTTGAGCTCCTCCCTCCTCTGTGTTCACGATCCTCCCCAGAGTTCTCTCTGATGCAGGAGCATTCCAGGCTTTCACTGAATGCTGTTCCCCATGTTCCCCCGAGCCTTTCTTCTTCAACTGGCCCTCACCTACTTGTCCTTTCATGCTCAATTAAAGCATCATTTCTAGGAGCCTGCTATGACCCCCAGATTAAGTCAGATCATTCTTTTGTATGTCCACTCACAATTCAGAACTCATATAGCATATTATATTTGTGATGATGTGATTGTTTGTATAGTAATTAGTTTTAGCTTCCTCTACTATAATGTAACATTTTCCAGGAGGACAAGTATGTGTACTCCTATATCTTGTTTGCCTCTGTATCTATAAAATATATGAGAGTACCTGGAAAATAGGTGTTTCAATTAGAATATCAATTCAATCACTGAATGAATGTCTCTTCTATATAAGAGTCCAACTATTTATTGAGATTCTGAATTTTTCATTAGGCTTGCGTATACATCTTTATGGTTAAACTGATGAAAACAGATGAAATATTGGACTAAACATTGTTCTTTTTGGCAAAATTGACTTCTTTTTAACTGCCTTGATAAGCTCTTCACTTGAAAACAGTATAGACAGGAAGACAACAAGCTCTATCCAGGGCCTTTCCAGACAAGACGGGGTTTTGTGATTCCGAACCTGTGTTAGTTAATTGCGAACATTGGCACATCACTGGTGGGTCAGACCTTGTCCTTTGTTTAAGTGCTTCAGTAAGTATGTGTTTATATCTTGTTGGGCAGGTACAGGTTGTAACTAATCACTGAAAGCCACCTCTAAGCAGCTGTTAATGGAAAAATGCAGAGCAATCAAATCAAATCAATAATGATGGCTAAGAGCAATTGCAGGAAGAGGTGCATAATGAGACTTCGTATTGTCTGGCTTGTTTCAGGCCACTCGGAATGTATTTTTGGCTTAAATATACTTATTGTAACAATGCTGTTGTGGGTAACTTTTTCAGCACTCTTGGGAATAGATTAGATTTTATGACTTTTTTTTTCTCATACCTTCTATTTTAGTGCAAAGAATGTGAGCTTGAAGTCAGGCAGTTCTGGGTTGAAATCCTACTTACAAATTTTGCAGTTCTCTGATATTCTTATTGTTTGAGAGGTCCTGTTTGTTCTACTTCATGGCTGTTCTGATTGAATTAAATAACATGTATAAAATGCCAGGCAGATAATAGGAGTTGGGTAAAATTAACCTTCTCTTACCACACCACCCCTTGATTTTCTCCTTCTTTCTTTTTCCTTACCCCAACTCCTTTGTCTTGGTCTTCCTGGTCTGTGAAGGCTCCTGGTAACTTTCTTTAAAACATTAAGCGTGGAGCCGATTTTGCTGGGCTTCCCATTTAGGCGGCGGGCTGGCAACCACTCAATGGGTGTTGAGTTAGAGTATAAACAGGCGCACAATGGTGCAGCCAATGCAAAACTTCATTAAAAATGACAACATTTATATTTTAACCTTGATACTGCTGGTCCCATGCACAGATGTCACCCAAACAAAAAGTCCACTGTCGGTCCCCACAGACCGACATCACCAAAATGAAAAGTCCTCTGTCAGTCCACGAGGACTGATGCCGCACTTAACGTGTTAATCTGCAGGATATTGGGTGGCTAGTATATTGGCTTCTAGATTCTCCAGAATCCTGTAAGTGAGCGAAACTCAAGCCTTCCTTAAGCACATTGGTAACTAGTGAAAAATTCCACTTCTGTATGTTTCTGATGAAGCGTTTGTTTCCACTGGCTGACAAGTTTACAATCTTTCTTTAGTATGTTCTGTGTTCACCAGTTGGAGAACGTAAACTTAGATTATCAGCTGAGCTCATCTAGAATCTCATCGCCTTGGCGTAGTGGTGTAATTGTGGTAGGGAAGGAAGGAAATGGCATCAAGAAACTCTGATGGGCATTTACAATGTAGCCTGGTGGAAAACCATGAGGTCTGTAGTAGTGGGAGGACATGGGAAAAAAGCATCCTTTGCTCCTCAGCTATGCCATCTTGAATAGGTCATTTAAAATCTCTGAATCCCAGTTCCTTTATTTACAAAATGAAATGTTTTTCTGGTAGGGTTTTGTGAGTGTTAAAGGGGACAATGCATGCGTAAAGTTTCTTTTAACAAGGGAAGCATTCTAAATGTTGTCATTTGTTTTTTCCACAAGAGAAGGCAAAGTGTGGTGCCCAGTATAAGGCCTTCTTTGGTACCTGCAGAAGAGGGGCTACGTATCTGGGAAAAACTATGAAGGCTAACCAATGGAAGCAGAGGGAGAGGAAGGAGATCAACATTTGTTTAATTCTTTGAATTTCCTGGGGCATAGAAATTGTAACTCATACTTTTCTGGTAACTATCCTGGAGGGAAGGAAGAAAACCCTGGACTCCTCCTGCCTCATCAAAACATCTAGAATTCCATGGATGCCTACAAGGCATTCTAAGACAGTAAAAAAGCTCTGCTTGGCTCCTTACTCACAGAACTGATCTCGACCAGGGACTGGACATGAAGATGAATGAGTTATTGCTCAAAAGATTTTAAATGATAAAAACAGAACCCACACATTGTCCTCTCCCAAGTAGCCCATGGAAAATAGAGGAATTGACTGACTGGGCAAGTTCTGCTCACTCTGGTACCCCTCCCTGAATTCTTTCTCATCCCTGGGATATAGAACCAAAGTCAAAACAATCAAGGCCAACCTGAAGAGTAAATATAGGCAATAGCCCCTACAGGGCATGATTTCAGGGATGTTGGTGAAGTTTTTGTGGAAAACACCTGTACCTGTGCCTGACTAGAGCACCTTCTCACATCTGCTGGCAGCAGAGCACTGCTTTTCCTTGTAAATCACCACGTCCCCGTTCTCAGGCCATGTTCATGGGCTCAGGACTTGCTTGGAAAATTGACTTCAGGCCCAACTCAGACCAGTGGGACTCAATTCTGTTTCTTGGTTGAAACTATTGGGAAAAACAAGTACTCTTTGGTCATCATGTCTCAGTGCAGGAAAATCCTACTTAACTATAATCAACACAGAAGAAAGTGAAACCGAGAGATGGAGCAAATCAAGCCCTGGTGATAGGATGTGAGATTCCAGACCCTGTCATCCCAAGGCTACTTCTTTTCCAGATTTGATTAGCTTGAAAAGTATGCCCCGTGTTTTGGGGGCTTACATTAATTTGAGTTGGATTTCTACCACTTACAATCTGAGAGGGTACAACTGAATTTGGACTGAGAGGGTGAAATCAGCCCGGCCATACAGCATGCCAGAATCACAGGCACGAATAAAGCCAGCTCTGCGGAGTGAATAGGAAATGCCCTTCCTCCCAACCACACACTGCAGCTCTGAGGTGCCAGAACAACCCCCATCGGGAGTGACTATGGCTGTTTGAAATGAGATCAGTAAAAATGAAACTCCCCACTCTACATGCAGGACCTAATCACTCTGACACAGGAAAGCAGCCTCGATTCACAACCTGGGAGCAGAGCTTGAGATAAGGGGCCACCTGCCACAGCTCTCCTGGCTTTGCGAGGCCAAAGGAAACAGGACCGTGGGACTGCTTTGCAAACAAGCCTGGTTTGCTCTGAGCCTCTCAAAATAGCATTGTGCCTGAAGTTCATCCAGACGTCCCTCTTCCACAGAGCTCCGTAGGAACTAGAGGTTTTCCTTTGTTTGCTGAATTGGCCCATATTTCATCTTCTGTGTGACCTCTGTCAGAGCGATGGGCATATATACGTGATCTCCTTGGACCACAAGAAGTCACTGGTGGTTTTAGGTCGACTAGGTTTGGGAAACAAAAGTGTTTTAATTATTATAGCCTTTTTTTTTTCCTATAGTAACTCTACCACTTAAATTGGCTTTGTAATTAAATATCTGCTCACTTATTCTTCCCCCTCAAAATATCTCATGGACAAGTCAATGCTGGGAAGCAGTTGCTTCAAGGTGGGCCGCGTGGCCGAGCTGCTCAGAGTAGAACACCTATAGTAGCATCATTTGGGGGCTTGTTTGAAAGGCAGAATCTGGGGCCCCATCCCTGACTTGCTGAATCAGAATCTGCATTTGATTAAGATTCTGATGATTGCATGCACAGTAAGTTTGAGAAGTGCAGCTCCAGAAAGCCCTAGGCATTTCTGTAGGGCTCCCCAAGAAAACGGGAAGGTAAGAGAGGGGCAGACAAGGTTATTGGTCTTTCCCTTATGAAAACTATCCTGTAATATATTATTTTGTGAGTTTTGCTTTGCTGTAAATGTTTCTTTAAAAGAAGAAACATTTGAAAACCCCTTCCTTAAGCCCAATTAATATTTCACTGTGAATGAGCTCATCTGATTGTTTGGGAGGAAACAGGTTTTGTTCAGGGTTCTCAGGGTAGGCCACCTCCCACAAAGGAGAAGCTGGAAACTTGAATATCAAGCACCCTCCTCAATTTTGTCATTGGTCCATGTATGGAGATGGCTGCTGGCATTGGATGTTTGGTTTTTAGGCCACGTGCTTCTGGGGTCCTAGAATGAGAGTAAAATAACAAAACTGGGAGGGTGAGTCCCTCAGGGGCTTCTAGGATGATTTCTTGGGAAAAGAAAAAGCCAGGAAGGCAAACTTGACCAGGAATAAAACCTTGGTCCTCAGAGGGGAGTGGTGACTTTGAGAACAATGTGATGGTTTTCTCTGGGATAATTTCTGTCTCGAACCCATAGATTAGAGAGACACAGAGACAGAATGGGGGGTGGGGTGGGGCCACATCTAAAAGTTGAATCAGCTTTCACCCCCAATCTTGGGTAATTATTGGGACATAAGAGCCCTTCTATCAATATGTAACCTGAAGGGAGGAGAAGCGTTTCCTCACCTACCTTCACTTGCCCACAGCCACTTACCCGCTTCTCCCACGAGGATTTCACTTTCACAGTGATGCTGAGCTGGAAATGAACAGTGCCGACTGGGCCCATGGCTGGGGCTGATGGAGAAGAGGCACCCAGTGTGGAGCCTGGCACAACATCAAAATGAGAAAACAACAGAAGCCAATGGGCAGAGGCCGTGGAGTTTTTAAGTTAAGCACACAAGAGACATCTTCTGGTGACTCAGGACAAGATGAAGAAGGGGACAGTCTTCTAAAAGGGTGCGTGAACAGAGGTCTTGCGTGCAAGCAGGAGGCTATGGAATTATAGTTCATGTATTCATGCAACCCCACTGGTATCTACAAGCAGATGAGGAATGAAAAATTCAACAAGAGATTGTGTTGAAGTCCCAAATGTAATCCCCTTCCCCCACCCCTTCTCAGCTCCTTTTAAATAGATGCATCGGAAGCCAAGTTCCCCTGGGTAAATACTCTTTGCAGAGTGTGCATTGACTTGACAGCTAAGAGACCGGGTCTCTCTGAAGCTGGGAAGAACGCCGTGCCGTGCACTTCCCCTCAGTTCTCTCAGTGTGTCAGTACTTCTCCAAGGAGCCCGGGACGTGGAGGATACTGACGTGGACTTTTCTGAACCTTCAAAATCACCTCCCCGTGCTTAGCATATTCATGGTCCTTATCAAGCACTGGTCCACATTTGAATGGGTCACAACAGTCACAATTCCACTCCTCCGGTTCTGAATATGTTTCAGTAACTGTCCTGCCCCGGGAACACAGAAATAGCTAAGATGTGCCTCTTACCTTCCAAGCTTAAATCAAAGATGAATAATCTTATAGTCAAATGAGAAAATAATTATTAGTTCTAAATGAATACTTTCTGCCTTTTCCTCATGTCAAAATAGAAACCAGTCTGCAGGCACATTTTTCTGTCCCCAAAATGAAAGAGCACAATTGAATAATAGCCGAGCAGTTGCATTGAGGCACACGATTTTTTCTTACTTATTTCTTGGCAAAACCCCAGGAGTCAAGCTTACACATCCCTACGAGGAGCTTACACATCCCTACGAGGAGCAGAGGGTGAGGAGAAAACGCTCTTCCCAGAGCCACTCTGGGTGAGGCCTGCCTTGCCCTTCTCCCCGCCACCCCCCCCCTTAACTTAGGGCACTACCTCCCACCTGCTGGAATTTTATGTCATTCGCTTCGCCCAGTGGCTGCGAATGGTTCCAGGAACATTTCCATCCACAGGACTGAAGGATGGCTATGGTAGAAGGCACCTGCTTACGTTCAGGTTCACTTCCTGCCACTTAATTCCAGGGCAGCCATCATTACGGTTCATTGCTAAGATCATGTACGAACCCACACACAGACAGCCAATGATGAAACCTTCCATCACAGTCTGGTAAGCCACAGGGTCACTTTTTACTGAGAAAGAACCACTTCCTCCAAGTCCAGATGATACTTTCTCTCTTTTGATCTGGGAAGCATCACCGCCACTTGTACCCTGTATGGAGGAGAAGCTTCCTCACCTCTACGAGGTCAGCCTCCCCAGGGGAGAAAAAGCAGTTTTGTCAGAAGCTCTGGAGGAGATGCCAGTGGAATGGGCATCTGAACTGCACAGCGTCCTGTGCACAGTGGTGCGGATGCGGGGAAGAGACGAGGGGTCCGCTCTGCAAGACCGACCTCCTCCCAGTTATGCTCGCTGTAGAAACGGGTCTTTCCCTCTCTGGCTTTCAGTATTGCTAGCTGGGGATATTACTCTGGAAAGGTCATTGCGAGTAAATTTATGTTTATGTTTATTTGCTTGAAGACAAAATGGTGCCACCTCTCAGCTCTGGTGAGGAACAAGCAAAGATATGCTTCATCCATTTTCCTGAAAAACATTTCAGAAATGTTTGTAGTACTCAGCAGGGAGCTGGCCGTTACAGCAGGCAAGTGTTTGCTGAATGACCGAATAAACGTATAACGGCTCTGACAAAATGGTAGCAATGTTATGTTAAGGACAAAGATATGATCCTGTGGAGTATTATTTGTAGATACAGACTGTTTCATAAATGTGGAGATCATTACAACTTTATAAATAGAAACCCTCTAATGTTATGAACTATTAGTGTATATGACAAGCAGAGCTTTCAGGGGACTTATCCAAGTTCAGCTTCAAAGATAACCTTGGATGACATCTTTTCTTGATGGATTATCTTTGTAATACTATTACAATGCTTAAATTTTGTTTTAAGCATGGTTTGAACCCCACACATAGGGTTTACTTGGTGAAATACAAAGGCAAATTCACTTCTGAAGTGTTTCATGCATTGGGCATAATGGAAGCTCAGCAAAAGTTGATTTCCTTCCCCCTAAGCTTTTAACCTCAGATAGTGTTTTATACTACTGTTATACTATATTACTGGAATAATGCTACATCGATACCAGCTTTCTTGTGGTAATATCAGAATCTAAGGGCACCAGACTTCAGAGACAACTGACTGGGACATGTTGGAAGCACCCATGGCATTGCCTTTTATTGGTGGAGAAAGTATTTTTTCACAGAGGAGATGCTAATATGATGATTCATATTTCCTAAACAGAATTATATTTTCTGATGTTCTGAGTCATGTCCTATTTAAGAGTTCCACTTTCGTGGGTCTTATAACGAAGCACTGATAAATATGAAATGAAAATATAAAGATAACTGGTACCAGGACTTTATTAGGCATTTCACTGGATACAAAGAAACTTTTTCTTACATTAAGAACACAATCATATTTAAAAAATTCACATTTGCGAAACAGAATGGTCGGCATGTATTTCTTTACAGCACATTTATTAAAGTATCAATGAACAGATCCTAAAAAGAGAAGGCACAGATCTGTCTCCCTCTGGTGAATTTCTGGAGTTAGTGAAGGAAATATCACCAACTCTGCAAATTCCCATCCCTTAGAAGTGAAGCAAATCAGCCCAAATGTGTGCAAGTGGGGCCATGAGAGGGAAATGTATATTATAGGATCGGGATTTTCTCACCACTCATGGGAATTTCAACAGAGGAGGTAGGTACCTAAAGTGTCCCAAAACTCCATCCACATTCAGACCATGTCAGGGATTTGCTGTTGAATACAACAGTATTGAAAACTCTATTTTAGGAATCCACTATGGTTCTCTTCTCTGCAAACTGTCCTAGAAACTGGCCTTAGACCTCCCTGTTCTTACTCTGGGGTGTCTAGGGTTTCCAGTTCCTCAGGAAAAGTGCTCGTTGTTACAATTTGCTTTGGCAAGTCTCTCTGCCACATGCTAACTTCATTGTCTGAGTCCCCTACCTGCTGCCCCACCCCCACCCAATCTCCTGAGAAGGCACCCACAGGGCGTGTGTATTCCTCAGACTCTCTCCTCTTCTTCTGGCCATCAAGAGTTCCTTGCTGTGTCAGGGTTTTTCACAATTCCATTGATGACCAGTTCTAGTCTGATAAAAATAATCTGTAGTAAGGTAATAATGAGGTGAGTAATGGATGAGCTTGTTACCTCTCTGAAAGAAAAAGAGACTAAATTTTAAAAGAGGTCTTGGTACTGAGTTAGAAGGTGATGTCACTCTCCAGAGGCGTTTTTCCTGGGTGGGTGTTTTGGTTGTCCCAACTACTGGAAAATGCTCCTTAAGGGAGTAACAGGGTCAATTTGCACCTCACAACGGGCCAATGAAGGGAAATTTTGAATGTGGTGGCATTAATCTTACAAAGATTACAAAGATTTTCCTTGCTAATTCCCTCTATATTTGAGCTGGTCCTTCATAAAGCATTTGTGGGACTTGGCATGAATCAGCCTTCTCCTTCACAAAGGGTATTAGGACTACAGATATTTAAGAGGTATCTTGACATGGGGGCACGGAAGGAGGTAGGATTTCACCCCTTGTAGGTAGCCCAGCTGAAAAAGAGAGGGAGGTGAGTAACACTGCCAGATAAGAGAAAAAATTACAGGACGCCCAGTTAAACTTCAACTTCAGATGAGCAATCAATATGTTTTTTAGTATGTTTCGTGAAATATTTGGGAAATTCTTATACTAAAAAATATTTGTTTATTTGAAATCTAAATTGCACTGGGTGTTCTATATTTTATCTGGCAACCCTAAATATGGGAGAGAGGAAATAAGAAGATCAACATTCCAGACCCAGATCCCAGGCCCGAGGAAATTAAGAGTTTTTGCCTTGAGCATGAGAATTTATGTAGACGCTTGAACTAGTCATGAGTTTTCTACCCCTGGACTACTCATGGGCAAGTAGCAAAAGTGCAAGAGTGTTGCACACTTGTTGTTTGGAAAGAAAACCATGTTGGGACCACTTAATGTTGACGGGTCTTTAGCGACTCTCAGAGAGCCAAGGCAGTTCATCTTTCTTGAGAAGATCCAAGTTTTAAAAAGTCATGCTTTGCAGAAACAATTGTTTTCATGGACAACTTATCCTCCTAAGCAAAATGGGTTCCATGTTTGGAACAGCAGCTTTAGAGGTGAACTGGTTCTGTTGGTGATAGAAACAAATGTGAATTTAATCTCATGGTATGACTATGGATTCAATAAATTAATGGATGTTTGCAATTTTTGAGAAGCATGGGGTGCTTCACAAGCTGAACTATTGTCTGTGGTTTTGGGGAAACTCAGACGTGTTCTAAAGTACATCCCTCATATGATTTCTTAAAAGCCATTTTTTAACAAAGACATAATTTCTCTTTAAATGTTAACCCCAAATTGCAACAACAACAAAAAATGGCAATGAATTAAGGCTGGTCATAATGTGCCCTTTTTCTTTAGGATAAGTTTGATTTTCTTATATGATACAATACGCTTACACGCAACCACATACAAGCAGATACTTTTGATACTCATACAAGTATACGTTTAGAACTAATACCTAAAAATAGTCTCACACACGAAATAAAAGTTACACAATTATCAGCAGACTCAATCAACACAATTCACAGATTCTGCGGAACATTTTACCATTGTCATGGGAGAAATGAAACAAACAACTTAGAGCATCATGTAGAGCTGCATGAACCACAGGCGCCGCCGATAAGTTATGGCAAAAACAGCATCAACACCATTGTGTCACTGAATTCTAGCGGGAAAGACTAAAGTGCAATCAAATAAAAGACTTTTCAAAACCTTGTTTAGCATACCCTGAGGGGCACTGTGCATAATTTTCTATTAGCAGGTCACAAGGCGAGCACTCTCGCTAAGGAGCCCTCATTGGGATGAGTGAAACTGTGTCACTGGACCCGCAAAATGGTAGAACTAAAAAAACGCACGAAAACATGCATTTCCTGAGACTTCCACCTCTCCAGTCTAAAAGCCAAACAGGGGAGAACCTGAACACATAACCCTGGCTAAAATTAGTCAGAACCTCAAAGAACTTAAAGCAACTTTAAGTAAAGATCAGGGCTGGTTGGTTTGTCATTTATATTCAAATCCACATTCAATTCACCAGCTTGAAGGGTAATTGGCAATGTAGTGAGACTATTACTGCTAGGCATTTCTTATTTATCATGGTCTCATTTTTTTCATTCGTTTCCTAGTGATTTTTCTCTTCTTAAATAATTGAATATTGGAATTCGGTTTATGCCTACTCAGATTGGAGACCTTGATTTTAAGAGTTAAAATGGCAACAGAATTAGGTTGAGTGATGACAGTTTCAACTTGAATAATGTGTGAGTGTGCATTTCTATGTGTGCAGACACATAGGTGTATACATGCCAAACGCTCTACGTTCTAGTACATTCACTGTTAGGTGGCACTCCATGAAAAGTGATTTTCCCAATATGGCTGAAAGTGAAGATTGAGGTCATCATACAGAATATCCTAAGGCTTTTAAAGGATGCCTCCTCATCTCTGCACTCCTATGATTGTGTAGTAATAAGGGAGACGTACATGATAGTGGCAGGAGCATTCAGTTTGGTCCTTTAACATTACAGACAGGAAAGCAAACCCAAAAATGATACTCTTGGCATTTTTCCATCTCATCCACTCCTTTGACTTCCTGCTGTAGACTGGGTAAAAGTTGGATTTTGTTTCTGTTTTTTTGCCTTGCAGAATTTGTGACACAAAGTCTTAAAAAACAAGCAAAACAAAAAGTGCACCAAGGTGCATCCCCTATCACCTTGGGGCCTACCTGTAGCCCTTGACTCCTTGCTTGTCTGGAAAGACAGTGCCCAGCCGAGACAAAGAAGCGTAGGCTGAGGGCAAGCTCTGATTGCACACCCCTAGTCCTCACCTCCACCTCTCTATTTAAGGCCCACAGCCAGCTCCCTACGTGTGCTCCAGAGCAGGGCCAGTAAACAGGAGGCAGCCAAAGGCCCCTTCTTTCTATTCCCCTTTCAAAGCAATCCCTGCTAGTGAACTCTCCCCAGTTGGAAGGCTCACAGTTCACTTCCAGATGCTTCCTCCTTTAGAAATTAAGGCAGGTCCCTTTCCTCTCGGTGCCTGCTACCCAGGTAATGTGTGCCCACAAGGAAACAGTAACCTTGACTAGAATGCACCTTTTGTTAAACAAGTTTCTTTGTGCATATCACTAGCGGCCATAGAAAACTTTCTCCAGTTAAGAAATTGCACAATTAATCTAATCCTTCAGCATGTGTTTTTTTCCAGCACCAAAATGACAAATACAACAAAGCTAACTCTAAGCAAACTTTATGAGAAAGCATCTAAGTTCAAGAAAATACAGCATAGTTACCTATGTATTTTATTCATTTTCCATGAGTATGTGGAAATACCTGTTTCCTCTCATATTTATAAGTTAATCCTTGTGTCATTTCAAGTGTGCTTGGCTAAAGATCCTCCTGAGGAATGATGAATAATGAATAGTCAGAGAGAAAATCTGCCCCAAAAGCAAATTTACAGGACATAAATTTCAATAATCCATAGATCTTTAAAGAGGATTCATATTCAGTTGTACACACAGAGCAAGTGAAAGGGAAAGAAAGACAATATAACTGCAATGCAGAAAGAAAACTATCTTTGCAAATAATTAAGTCCCAAGCTAGATTATCTTTACACAAATATTTGAATATGATCAGTAACTCTACTTTCAAAGGTCTTATCACTCTTTTTCATACATTGTTAAGGGCTTCACAGTCTTAAAATTAAATTATTTAAGATTATCAATGTTTTCAGTTGAAAAGAAGAATTTGATCGTGTCCATGTCTGTGTGTGTCTGTGTGTGTTTGTGTCTCTCTGCCTGCACAGGAGTGGGTGTGCAATGACACATTGCGGGGTGGGGGCACACACACTGCAGGAATGTGAGCCATATCTGTTGCATGTCCATGCACGCTACTTAGTCTCCCACACACACGTACGCACTTCACACAAACATTCTACTCAGCATAAACAATTTTTCTTCCCTGCAGTTGCTAATGAATAATATTTTCTGATAATGAGCATTTATAATCTTATCAACTCTTAATTATTTATAATCTTGACATACACAATCTTGGAATCAACTCCCTTGCCTAGGTCTAAGAGATTTAACCACATGGCTGACATTTAGATTAATTAAAAGCTGAGGGCATGCTTTTATTTCTCTGTGGCCTCACAATACATGGACTGTGTTTTCCCAAGAAACTGCTGAGGTGTAATTATTTCTAAATATGAAGATAAAGTAATTCATAATTGTAAGAATTTCAGCAAATTGTACAGATTTTTATAATTGCCTCACCAAATTCCTGTGAGGCATATAGGTAAAGGTTATTGTGCTCTTTTAAGATTATTTAGGAGTTGTTAAGTATCACAGAGACAGCAAGGAGGAAACAATACTCATAGCTGAGTTATCATTTTTCTTCCCTTTTTCTTCGCTGTACAACTGGACTGTCAAATGTTGGGCCACAGGACCGTTCGCCTCTGGCTTGTTCTTGACCCCGGGGGGCGGGGGGAACAGAACCCAGAAGGGCCAAATCCGTTTTCATTAAGTCTGCTCAGATCACACGTATATAAGAATCTGCCAAAGATGGTTCATGGATCCTTGAAATCTCATGGACATAGTTTCAAAAGCATTGTTCTAACTCCTTCCGTCACCCTTCCTTTTCTTTCAACTTTAAGAAAAAAAAAGCCCCTCAAATTAAAGCTTCTTGAAATATGCTCCTCAAAATCTGGAATTTAGATTTCTATCATTGGAAATCCCAATTTGATAAGAAAGCTTTCACAATCTTTCATTCTTTCTTCTTTCTTTTCTTCCCCTTTTTAAAAAAGATCAAGTGAATTGTTAGGAGAGCTTTTGTAAGAGTTCTTTGCAAAGTTTTCTGATTTTAGCACACTCTTCATTCATAATTTTTCATTTACTGGACGTTTGCAGGGCAATATTATTGAGAGATTCTTGAGCTAAAATAGCAACCATCCTTTCTGCCTCCCCCCATTTTTCACTATAGAGTTGGCACGAATAGTTCTTCCACAGAATTGTTTACTCTATATTTATAGCTGCCTTAAATAGAAATACTGTGAAACACTATTATTTTCATATAACACAAAAATCACTGGTTACGGCCTCCAATATTACTGATGCAGGGAAAATTACTCGCATATTTTCCATGACCAAAAGTTAGCGATGACTGCCCAATTGCAGATGACTACAGAATATTATGCCAAGTCCCACACAACAAATAAATTTCAGTGCAACAATGTAATACATGTTCTGTTGGGACAGTCCATTGTTTTGAGTCCCATACGGCATCTGATTAAAAAGAGAGCACGAGAGAGGGAGCGGAAAAGTTCAATTAGAGAAAGGGTACAGAGAGCGCGTAGGAGATCTAGGCTGAAACCAGAAACACAATCAAGTACACACTCGCGAGTTACACGTTACAAAGACTAATTCTGAAAAACAAAATTCACTGGTCTTTTTTAAAACCTCTAACACTAGAAGTAGATTTTGCTCATCCAATGGGAAATGTAATATTTATACTAATGCAGACTATGATAATAATCACTCAAGAAATGGATTCCCGCTTTCCCACCCACGACCAGCCCTAATTCCCTCCAAGACTCAGTGGAATAGGAAGATCACTGCGTTTATAGATAATATGCCTAATACAATGTGTCTTCTCTATCTTACTCATGAATGCTCACAACAGTACTATCAAGTGTTGGCTTCTCCTTCATCAAAGACATAGTTGAGCTTTATGACGATGCTGATGAAGTCACCAAGTTCTACAAAATCGGCAGTGACGATATTGATGCCGCTCTCTCCCGGCTTCTGTGTGCGGACCCACTGCATCATGGCAGGGAGAGCTCTGAGAAAGGAGAGAAAGAGAGAAGTCACAAGGGGCAGGATACCGCCTTTCCAGCTCCCAATCCCCAGGCTTCCCTTTAGTATTCTACCTTATTAAGATAAACGTCCCAGTCATAGAATGGAGAAACAGGGTCAAATGGACAATGCTAAGTGCTTGACTTCGGCAGAGACTCTCTGGGAGAAGTATTCACCATGCTGGTCTCTACAGGTTGTAGCATTTTGGAGATCTCAGGTGCTAAGAGAGTTTAGAGTGAAGCTTCTCCTCTAAGAAAATATTCTGGCACTTGTGTTTTGGTTTGGCACTGTGTGATTGCAAACTCTGCAAAGCGATGGGTGGCTAAGGTCAGAGATGAATGTATGTGCTTAGCGAACATTTATTACAGGCCCAATATTTTCAGGAAATGTGCTAGATATTGTAAATAGACATAATGGCAGAAATGCCTGCATCTGAAGAGTTGATGATTTGTTGGTGGGCAGGCAGGTGGGCAAGAGAAGAAAATATTAATATATTACAATTGGGGCTCATTCTTTTAAACGCATCTACTATATATATTTAATCCTCACCTGAGGATATGCTCATTGATTTTAGAGAGAGGAGAAGGGGGAGAGAGGGACAAACATTGATGTGAGAGAGAAACACCAACTGGTTGCTTCCTGTACGCTTCCCGACTGGGGATCAAACCCGCAACCTAGGTATGTGCCATAACCAGGAACTGAACCCGCAGCTTTTTGGTGTATGGGACGATGACCCAACCATACATTTTAATTACCATTGAAGGTACTTAGAAAACTTGAATGAACAAAATAGATAAAAATTTCCACCATTATGGAGCTTATATTCTAATAAGGAGAGACAGACATTGACAAGTAATCATAAGCAAATCATATCATTTGATTGGGTAGAATAAGTGCTTTTAAAAAAAGAGCAGAACAGGGATAGGAGTGTGCAGGTAGAGAGGAGTGGTACAAACTGCAAGTTAAAACAGGGTAGTTTGTAGGCCTTGTTGATAAGGGAACATTTCTGCAAAGGTTAGGGGCAGACAAGGAAGTTAGTCGCGTGGATTTCCAGGGAAAGCATTTCAGCTACTACCGTAGCCCTAAAAGGGCTGCATGCTTAAGCTTGGAGAAAGAAAAGAGAGTAGTGAGAGTCGAAGTCGGAGGGATAAGGAGGAAAGGGGGTAGGGTACTCCAGGACACTACAAGGGCTTTGAGTAGAATGGGGAGTCTTTGGAAGATCTTGAGCAGAAGAGTGGTGTGAGCTGACTTTTATTACAGAAGATGGTTCACGACCATAACAGCGGAGGGGAGAGTCCCCTGGCCCAGTCCGGGAAGTCAGGGAAAACTGTTCACAAGGATGCTCCCCGAATGCAGCAGGATCAGCAAGGTTTAGTGGAGCGGAGGTGGGAATGAAGGATAGAGAATGATGCAATGAATTTTCAGGCAGAGGACATACCACTTCTTTACTGGCAGAGGTACGCGTGTCCTCAGGAGTAGAAGATGCAAACACAAAAATACAGGTGATGTTACGAATGATACACAAGATCCTCTGGCAGCACATTGAAGGAAAATCTACGAAGACTTGAGGTGACAGGAAGGGAGGTTTCCATGTCAGAAGGATAAATAAACTGGCCCGAGAGGTGAGAGTACAGTAACAAAGAAAGTGTGAGGACACATGTGTGAACATTAAGTTTGTGGATGAGATGGAGAAGCAAAGAGAAAGAGAAGGGGGAGGGGGAAGAAAAAAGGATGCAGTTAAGAATCTCAAAGAAGCTATATCACAAAATTTACAGAAGTCTTGAAGATATTGGAGAGATAAGAAAGAACCAGATGAGAGAAGGCTTTCAGAAATCTAGAACAACTGAAAGCTATTAACCAGGGAAATAATATGTTTAAATTTGCAATTGGGAGAGATTAGTTGCCTTCAGTGTGGACAAACGAACGCGAGAAGGGAAGACTAGTAATCCAGATGAGTCAATAGTATCTTAAGTTTCAGTGGCAGCAATAGATAGATTTGAAACGAACATAGGAAAGAAAAATGACAATATTGAGTAGTGTGGGATTGGTTGTGGATGGAGAAAGAGAAATAGGGGATGATGATGCCTAGATTTTGAGCAGTATTCTGGCAGCTACACATCATTCACTAAGCTTGCAGAGATAGGAGCGAAGGCTTTCCAGTGGATGTGCTTAGTTCAGTCTGAGACATACTGTCAGTCATTCGAGATGACTTCGAGAAACATGAGTTGAGATCTCAACTGGTGGTTAAGTCAGGTCTGATATTCAGAACACAGAGCTGGTTGGGAGCCACTACATAGAGCTACTAGTTGGAGCTATGAGAATAAATAAAATTACCTGGGAAGATTTTGTAGAGAGGAAGAGAAGAGAAAATCTGAAGATCAGCAGAAATGAGTAGAAAAGTTGATGAGTAGATGATAAGGGGTGAGTAGAAAAGTTGATTCAATAAAAGAGAAAGAACTAGGCACAGGATAGGAGGAAAATCAGGAGCATATGGTGTCATCAAAGTCAGTAAAAAGAAACCATGATCTTTTGGGTCCGTGAGGTTAAAGCATGGAATGCAGTTCATGTCATCCACATGCATTTCTCCAGATTTCAGGAAGTATACCTAGTCTAAACACACTCAACCCACCCAGGCAAAACTGGATCAGCTGCCTTGAACTACATTAATCTTACAGGTAATACTGTAAAAATTATGATCCATATTTTTCAGCATATACGCTTTTCTGTTAGACACCGAGGAGGATCCAGTTGCTTCTAAAAGAGCACATAATGTATCTAACGTACCCAATGCCTTCAGAAAATAAACTGGCAGGTGGAGAAATGGGGTCCCTCATGGCAACAGTTTCAGAAGAGAATTCTATGTTAAGATGAAAAATCTGGATCCTAGTGCTCACACACAAGTGCATTCAAGCTCATTAGAAAGACGGATGCTCTGGCAGTGAGCATGCAGCCACTCGGAGCTGAATTGCATTCCTTTCTCTTCTGGACTTGCTGGAGCAGAGGACATATTCCTGTTGTAAATGTGGCATCGCCCAGGCATTTTAGGAAAAGCAGACAGTCTTTGGAGAAAGTATCAGAACAAGTGCATTTCCTGGGAAGAATGGTTGTCCAACAGATACACTCGGCTGGAGAGGTGAGAGTGGGGAGTGGACAAGCGTGATGCCAAGGCCAGTGCTGACTCTGATTTAACCTTAACTGAGTGTGTGGTTCGCCAGATCCCTGGGTACTGAGGTACCAAGTCATGGAAGGTTCCAGAGCAACCAAATTCCCACCTAAGAACCATGATCATCACAGAAGCCCCTCCTCAGATATCCTCTACTATGCTAAGATTAGAATCCCGGGGCCTGAATTGAGAACAATAAGTTGTTATTTTCACGGAAAGACATTAGAAGAACACAAGAGTGCCCTTCTGTGTTTCTCTGTAAAGTGGATTGCTTTGAGAATTGATGAAACATCCTCTTGGAATAGCTTATAGTCCTCATATAAAATAAAAGTTTTACATTTAAAATACCATTTCTGTGAGTAATGGGAGTATTTGTACCTTTCTGTTCAGATGTATTTTCCTAAAGTCAATACAACACCAAAGAAAAACAACCAATAATGCCAAATTGAATCTCAAATAGTCAGAAGTCTTAAGTAGAATCATGCTAAACAGTAAGTCTCAATATACTGGATTAATACTAGCAAATGTAACTCAAGGTACAATAATTATGGAGAAAAGCATTTTTAACCTTTTTTCATTATTGCCCCCATGAAGCCCTTTATTTTTAATTAAATTTATTGGGGTGATATTGGTTAATAAGATCATATAGGGTTCAAGTGTACGTTTCTATGACACATGACCTGCACATTGCATTGTGTGCCCACCACCCACAGTCAAATTATCATCTGTCACCATGCATTCGGCCCCTTTCACCCCTTTCACTCATTGCTACCCCTCCATCCCCTGTCCCTGTGGTAACCACCATACTTTTGTCTGCGTCTATGAGTTTCTGTTTGTTAATTTTTCTTGTTTGTTCATTTGTTACTTTCAGTTTTATGTCCCCCGTATGAGTGAAGCTATATGGCTTTTAGCTTTTTCTGTCTGACACTTTGCTTAGCACGATATTCTCAAGATCCATCCATGTTGTCACAAATGGCAGGATTCCATCTTTTCTTATGACTGAGCAGTATATGAAGTCTGTCCCAAAAAAGGCCAGCCATTGTTAATAAAACAAGAACAGTTTATGCAACACTGACGCAACCTGGCAGCCAAGGAGAGTGGACTGGATTGTGCATATGTGAACAATGACGACTTCACTGTACTAGTCAGTGGGGGCGGTAGACACCATTGAGTGAGCATGTGTGCTGTGTGGCCATCACGTTCAAAATGACTGAGCAAATAGAGCAATGAATCAAATGTTACATTCAGCCTTTGCCATTCTTGTGTGGAAACTATTCGGATGATTCAGAAGGACACAGCTATGGGCAACTAGTGATTGGCAGCTTCATCACGACAATGCACCTGCTTACGCATCATATCTTCAAGGAAGCCGAGTTTTTTGGTGACACATCAAATCAACCAGGTGACTCAGCCCCTCTACAGCCCAGATTTGGTACCCTGCAACTTCTGGCTTTTCCCAAAACTAAAATCACCTTTGAAAGGGAAGAGATTTCAGACCATCAATCAGATTCAGGAAAATACAACGGGGCAGCTGATGGCAATTGGGAGAACTGTGTGAGGTCCCAAGGTGACTATTTTCAAGGGGACTGAGGCGTCATTGTCCTATGTACAATGTTTTGTGTATTTTGTATCTTCTTCAATAAATGCCTGTATTTCTCATATAACATGGCTAGATACCTTTTGGGGAGAACTTGTGTATGTACCACATCTTCTTTATCCAATCATCTGTTGTAGGACAGCTTTTTATATGTCAGTGTGACCCAGTGACATGGTTTAAAACAAAACCATATGAGCATGAAAGAGATGATGTGATGGGAAAGACAGAGTGACGAGAGAGGAGAGGCCTTGGAGGTGCGGGGACAGCAGGCTGACTGACTAGAGAATGAGAGGGACAGGAAGGCACTTCGGTCAGACTGTAAAGAGCCTCCTTGGACAGCCCGTGGAGTCATATGTGTGCACTTGAAGGTTTGTCATGGACTTTGCCCAGTTAAAGGAGAGGTCTCTGGTTTCCCATGCGAAGAAGAATCTAGTATTAATTCCAGCAAAGTGTACCATCTAGTGACACTGAAACTTGTATTCTGTCCGTATGTAGTGAGCTCACTGTCTCCCTTTTAAAGTTCTCAGTTTGCCACCAGCTCCTAAAGAGCATCCATTCCTTCATAATTCATATGGCCTCCACCTCCATAGACAAAAAGTTTCTAGCTGGAATTTGAATGATGTTCACTGACATTATGAAGAAAAATATTTTAAGTGAAGTTATAGAATCTGAAATGATTATTAAATTCCCTTTGAATCTGTATAGTAATAACTTAGTATCTATTTATGGAATGGTCTCCTTTGATATAGAAAGATGTGATTATACTGTAATGGTGTCTTATAAATACCCCGCCCCTTTTCTTATTCTCTCCGTTTTATTAGGTGCTGGATTTATCGTGTAGATTTAGACTGTTTACTTGTGAGACCTCACTGATGACCAGGAGAATCATTTCAAGATAAGTGAAAATTTAAGTAAACTCAGCACGTATCTAATCTAGATGCAGCCTATTTATACTCAAGTCTCAGCACAAGCAGTTTTTTATGAGTTAGTTAACACTCTCAGCCTCAGTTTTGCCACCTGTTCAATGGGCATAACAATGAGGATTAAAGTAGTTGGTGGGTGTAGAGTGCTTAGCTGAGTGCCTGGCTCTGTCAGTGGAACTGTACTGAATACTCACCGAGTGACACCCTGTGCACCGCCCTCTCCAGGAGCTATGGAGTCTGAAAGAAGGAAGGCAGCTGGGAATTCTGAAAGCAACACCCAGCCGTAATACACTTGTAATGTCAGAAGAAGCCTGATTTGATTTGACTCCAATCAAAGTCAGGAAGGTGGCTGGGGGACACCCTAGCGCTGTCAGGGCAAGACTAGTGAGGAGGCCTTGGGGGAAATACCCTTGGAAGCGCTTTGTTTCTGGGCACATGGTTGTGGATAACGTCCGAGTGTGCTTTTCCCATCATAGATTAGGTTGGTAAAAGAGCTGGTGCAGAACTCAAACTTGGTATATGAAGCCTCAAAGCCCCTCTGTGGAATGCGGAGCTCTCCTGAAGAAAGGCGTCTTCAAACAAACCTCAGGTTTCTTAGAAGAGAAACAGGCAAATCTATAGAAATCAGACAACTCCCTTCCAGGAAGCAACAGGAGGTGAGAGATGTGAGAGCCAGAGATCTTCTGATGTTCTGGCTTTGAGAACTGGTTTTGGAAAGATTTAAAGCAAAAGATTCAGGAGTTGGAAGTGCTGAGATCAGTAACCCTCAATGTGCTGACCTTGACTTGTTAATTCATGTCAGGGTCATGAGATTAATTCGATCTACTCAGAATGCTTCAATCACCTCTCAGTGCTTTTAGGATGAAAATAAAAATCCTTCACTGACCTAGAGTCCTGAACAATGGCCACCAGTGGCTCCTCTGGTGTCATTTCCGGTCACTCTCTCCACCACCGAATTCGAGCCACATCCTCAGTCTTGCATGTCTCCACCAGCCTAACTTTCCTCAGGGGACTTCGTGAATGCTGCTCTTGTTTCCTTGCTTCCTCACCGCCCCTCCCCCCCAAATGCCCCCATTCACTTGGACAACTCACTCATCTTTCAGGTGATATTTAAACCATCACTTCACAGCACTAGTCAGAATTGTCATTACATCGAGGCATTTAACAGACATCGGTCTCCCCGCCTTGGTCTCTCTGAGCACAGGCACTATCTTCTCACTGCTGTCCTCCCAGTCCTTAGTGCTGGGCCTGGCGGAGCAAGTCCTCAGTAAATACTTGTCGAACACATGAGCAAGTTTGACCTTAGAAACAAATGCTTTATTTTTAGAATAGAAGTCTAGGCAGTAACAACATTCATGAAAAGCCTCTTCTGTTTTCCTTGCCATGGTTACTGTCACCGATTTCAGTTTGTAAACTCACTGTTTGTTTGAATAAAAAAAAAATTTACACTAACTTAAAGATTTTAACTTTTCTGTGCTTGGCAGGTCTCACTTGCAAATTTTCAAATTCACCACTCAATTTGCAAAACAAATTCCTCTGCAGTATGCCATGAGATTCTGTGTTAATGATAACGATAGTGGTAATCATTATCATCTTAATAAATATAAAGTTTAGTGCTCGCTTCGGCAGCACATATACTAAAATTGGAACGATACAGAGAAGATTAGCATGGCCCCTGCGCAAGGATGACACGCAAATTCGTGAAGCGTTCCATATTTTTGAAATTAAGAACAGTCTATCAATGGCCGTGGGGGAGTGGGGAGGGGACAATGGGGAGAGGCGTTTTCAGGAATCACTGTAGACGACACATGGAGGGAGCTAAGGGGGAGG
>PVJI01013481.1:0-47611 GCA_004026765.1 Micronycteris hirsuta
GTGATTTAAATCCTGGCCTCCCTGACTTCAAAGCGCTCTTCCACCATGCCAGACTGGAGTTCCCATCCCTGAGCTGCACCCCACACGCTTCTTCCCAAACACCACTGACAGGGAAGAGTTTGCCCAGGAGACCTCACGGAAGAATAGAGGCTCCTGTGACCAACAGGACAGCATTACGTCTGGTTTTTCTCGCCTCGTGCTGAAGCTACGCTACCATGGCCACTCCACAACTACTCAGTGAATATAAGAGAAAAAGGGTGTTTTCTCAACAAGAGTCAATGCTTGGTTCACAGCGTGTCAGGAGTGGTCTATGGGCCATCACTGGCATCAGAATCACCTGGGCTCTAGGTTAATCTGCAGATGGCTTAGCCCACTCCAGACCCGCTCAACCTTTAGGGAAGCCCCAGGGTTATGCATTTTAAACAATCACCCTGGGTAACTGCTCAGAAGCATTGAAAACGACTGCCTTAATGCTGTAAAGGTCTTTTTGAGAAAGGCATTTCTCCACAGCCTCCAGACTCCTACTTCTCATCAGTACAGCCTGGGGCTAAGACACAGACTTCAAGGAGTCCTGGAGGCTGCCTTTCCTGAGGGCAGAGATCCCACCTCTTCTGCTGGCCTCTGCAGTCCCATGGCTACACAGAGGCCCCGGCCCTCAAGGAAGAATCAGGCAAAGACCCTCGCCCTATAGCCAGGACAAGGATCCCCTCCACAGTATCCCCAACGTAGGACACCCCACCCCCTCCTTGCACACCCCCCAAAAAAGGGGTCTTAATATCTCACCAGCAGCCTGTTTCATTGGCTCTGTCAGTGGAAAGGTTTGTCTTAACTTCCGTTCACCCCCAGTAACAGCTCACATGTAAGTGCCCACCAAGTGCCAGGCCCCATGAGAGCCTTTAAGTGAGCCATCGAACTCAGGCGCTGCTCGCAGCCACCATAGAGCGGGAAATGACTACGAGAAATGAGGTTCAGGGCCTGCACAGCTATCACGGGCTTTAGGCCTGGTGTCCAGGCTCTTAATCATTGTGTAATACTTCCTACTTTTCCGCGGTGCCCCAGGAAACCACCTCTACCTAGTCTTGCTCATCCTTAATGTTCGGGCTCTTCCCGGGAGGTCCCGCTCGCTAGGCCCTGCCCCTCGACCCAGTTCCCCCGGCCTGACCCCCTGGACCGCCCCAGTCGGCCAGCCCCAGCCCCCGAGGCCCCGCCCCTCGAGCCTGGTCCCTCCTGGCCTGACCCACCTGGCCCGCCCCCGCCCCCTCGGAGTCCCCGCCCCGCCCCTGCGGCCTTACTCTCCCGGCCCGCCGCAGTAGCAGTAGCACTGCTGCTGGTTGGTACGGTGGGGTGAGTCCCACTCGAGTTCCTCGGGCTGGTAGGATAGCACCATCTTCACCGCCTGCAGCGTCCTAGCGATGGCGCCCTTCTTCACCGCGCCGCCTTTCTGCGGGAGATGAGGGGGCCCGGTTGGGCCAGAAGGGAAATGCCCACTAGGGGGACCCTTAGATAGTCCAATAAAGTCAGACGCAAGGAGTTTTTTCTCAGCAATCCCAAATCCATCCTCTCCCTTTCCCAGAAGGCTCTCCATTAATAGTAACAAGTACAGCCCTGGCTGGTATAGCTCAGTGGATTGAGCGCGGGCTGGGAACCAAAGGATCGCCAGTTTGATTCCCAGTCAGGGCACATGCCTGGTTGTGGGCCAGGTCCCCAGTGGGGGCCATGTGAGAGGCAGCCACACATTGCTGTTTCTTTCCCTCTCTGTCTTCCTCCCTTCCCCTCTCTCTAAAAATAAATAAAATCTTAAAAAAAAAATAGTAACAAGTACAATGCAGGTAATAATAACTAATGACTGTGGGCACATACATGGTTTTCTTTTAATAGTGAGGCTCCATTTATTGGGGCCTCCTAGTCCTGACACCGAACGCGTATCCATTTTACAGTTGAAGGGAACTGAAGCTCTGGAAGGCTAAGGAACCTGGCCAAGGACATAAGGCTGGTAAGTGGTAGAGGCGCTGTCTGCCTCCAAAACCTTGGCTCCGTGACCCAGAGGCAGGCCTGAGCCCAGAGAGTCACTGGGCTTCTCGACTGGAGAGGGGAGAGGCAGGGAGTGAAGGATGGGGGCTCACCCGCACAGCCAGCGCGAAGATGCAACGTCGGCAGAACCAAGGTGTGAGCAGAGTCCGGTCGGCACTGCCTGCTATGGGGATGTGGCACTGCTGGTGGTAACCTAGGCAGAGGAGGGGTGGTGGGTGACCACAACAAGCTGTGGCCCAAGGCCAGTCAGCCCAAAGGCGGCAGGGCTGGGAAGGGCTGCAGCAGGTCCTAGGAGCTGTGTGCCTGCCAGCTGCCAGGGCACTGGCTGGCCATGCTCTCACCAAGGCAAGCCAAGTTGGTGTCCAAGCAGGCGACTGAAAGACAGCCTGGGCTCCAGAGGGGGAGGGCACCGAGGTCTGACTTCAGCCTGTGTGCTTCATCTCTCCCGTTTATGCTCTCCATCCAGGGAGGCTCCAAATTGCATAACTAGTCTCACTTTCCAGAAGCCCCAGCTCATCCCAAGGGTCCCCTTCCTGGGCCCTCACTCCCAGAGACTGGCCCCGGTCACTGCGGAGCTCCAAGAGAAACAGGAAGCCAGCTGAGGCCCCAACAGCGTGAGGCACTGCCTGTGGGGGGCGGGGGGAGCACCACGGGTCAGGGCTTCTCAGTGCCCAGCTCATCACACTCACCCAGGCCACACTTGCCACAGATGAGGATCTCATTCAATGGCCCTGATGTCTTCCCCAGGCAGATGTTACACTTGGGCTCCTCCCCTGGAACTCCAGCTGGAAGAAAGAAATGGCCCTCTGGGGTCTAGCTGGCTGGAACTAGAAGTTTTAAAATCACATTCCAGGTGCCGAGCCTCTGCATACTGGGCCTAGCCCTGGGCCCCACAGGCCAACTCTCCTGATCTCCCCAACTGCTCTGAGGTGCCTACCGTCATTAGCCCATTCTGAAGATGGGGAAATTGGGGCTTAGAGAACTTAAGTCCCTTGCTCAGCTAGTAAACAGGACAGGTGGGATTCAAACCCGTGGCTGTTTGACATGGAATCCTCTGTTCTGATCATGTTCCCTCTCCTGCCTGATTTAACTTGATTTATTATGCAGGGTTTTTTTATGTTAAATAATGTTTTAAATTTTTATTATGGGAATATAACTGACAGAATGGTATAATTTAACTTTATTCTCACTCATGGCCAATCTTGTTTTGACAATATTCCCTCCCACTTCCCGCCATTATTTTGCATCAAGTCCCAGATACCCAATCATTTCCATAAATATTTCAGTATGTATCTCTGAAAGATTAGAACAGTCTTTTTAAAAAGTCCATAACTAGACTCTGGGAAGAAGGGTCTTCAGGAACTACTACAGAGGACACATGGACAGACCAAGGGGGGTGGCGGAAGCAGGGGAGGGAGGTGGGTTTGGAGGGGGTGGGGGGAGGTGAGGGGAGAGGATGCAGACAACTGTAATTGAACAACAATAAAGTCATTAAAAATAAATAAATAATAAATAAATAAAAGGTCCATAACTACAGCATCTTCATTGCACCTGAAAATTAAAAATGATTTCTTTATATCCAAACTTCGGTTAGCATTCACATTTCCAGTTGTCTCAAGCAAGTGTTGTAACAATTTTAAGTTTGTTCAGTTGCTTTTAAGCTATAAGTTCCCTCTCCACCTTTTTTTTCTTCGCATTCTGTTTGTTTTTGTTGAAGAAGAAATATGTGTTTATGTGTGGACGGTTTGAGTGAATACATTAAACACAGTTGACATGTATTTCTGTCTTGGCACCGCCGCCCACCACGGTCCCTGGCTCACAGTGGGCCTCCTCCTCAAGGTCTGCTGAAGTGAGCCCTTTCCTTCCCCGGCAGCTCCCGGTGCTTTCACTGAGAGCGGAGCCCAGGAGAGCAGGTCCTTATTGCTTTGGACCTTTATATAATAAATTGAGAGGAGAGGGGCTTGGAGAAGAATCAGTCTGCGTTAGCCACAACACCCTGGAGAAAAAGGCAATTTAGAAGCTCTACTAACTGCCTGAGATCTGTGGCCCCTACTTGGTAGGCTCCTTGAAATCATCTCTTATGGTAATTAATTCTTTAGAAGCAGCCCCCCTATAGCCCTGGACTAAGCATTTTCCATGGATTATTTCACTTAGTCACTCTGTGAGGCCAGTACTTTCATCATCTGTTTGTTTCAGATGAAGAGACTGAGGGTCGGAGAGGTTATGTCCCTTGCTCAAGGGTATGCAACTAGTAAATGGCAGAGCTAGACCTTTGTCCAGGGAATATCTGACCCTAAGACCTGACCCCCCACACTGCCACATTTAATCTTTTGTTAGAGCGTAAGAGGCAAATAGCCTGCTGCGAGCTCCAGAATGCCACCGACTTGCCCTCTGTAAGACAGTGTCGACTCTCTGAGGGCAGGGGTGGTACCCAGCCCAGCTCCCTTTCAACCCTGAAAGCTAGTGCAGCTCCACTGGGCATGTCCATCTTCACCCTGCCTGATCCAGCTCTGCTTTCTTGGTCTTTCCCCCATGGCTAGAGCTGCCTCTACTAGTTTTCTTCACATGTTGATAGGGGACACTGTGCTCATCTAGAGATGACAATTCTGATTGCCTGGGGCTCTCCCTGTCCCTAGCCCAGTTGACTCGGAGCTTTGTGCAGCAGGAGATGCAGTGCAGCAAGGAGACACACACAGGCCTGGGGCCCACCCTGCCCCCACCACCTCCTAAGTCACTTTCTCCACCCGCCGGCCTCCCTCCTGAGGTATGGGTACCCAAGGGGATGGCAAATGTCATAATGGCCTTTCCATGCAAATGCACATCAGCCTATCAGCCTATCTGATCAGCCTATCAGGTGGGCTTGGGGTTTCAAGGTCAGAGGGCAGGGGTAAGAGACAGAAGGAGATAAGGGAAAAATGGAGGTGGAGAAAGAGAAAGGACATGGGGTCGGGCAGGGGTGTCTGAAATCTCAGGAATACCCACCATGCTGTATGTCCTTCCACAGGACCCAGTACTTGGAATTATCTTCAAAAGTCACAAGGCAGCTCTGCTTTGAACTGCTGACCTGGGGCACAGAGAGGGAGGAGCAGTGTGAGGAAGTGGCTGGGGAGAAGCCCTGGAGCACAGTCTTCTGCAGGGCCTAGGGACTGAGATGCCCCCCTCCCCGTGCTCCAGAGAGTAGAGGTGGCCCAGAGGGGAAGGCAGGTGGCAGCTCCTGGGGGAATGCGTGCCCAGCCCCTGGAGTTGTACAGTCAGGGACCGAGGGACAACTTGGTGGGAATGCTGAGGACAGAACAAGTCACACATCTGTCTGTGATCATCGCCACCCTGAGTTCATGTTGTTTTGTAGGCCCGCAGAGCACTTTTCTAAAGAACAGGTTGGGTGTTAGTTCTAAGGGCGGCACCTGCGAAAGCTCCTTCCATGTTCAGCCTTTGCGTGTGAGGGGCAAGAAGGGAATTTCCCAGCAATCCCCCATCCTCCATCACCAGTCTGAGGCCTAGGCCATAGGATGAGCAGAGAGATGCTGAAAACCTGGGAACAGGGGCCAGGGAGAAAAGGTTTATTTACCCTCTTGATCTTCCCGAGGTAATACAGTCCATCTGTCCACCGGCACAGCACATACTGGCCCTCCGTCAGCTTGGACATCAGGTCTTTGAAGTTGTTCTTGGCTTTTGCCAGGGCCCCCTTGTTGGGGAGGTGGCTGGTGGCACCATAGGAGTCCCGAGTCCCTGGGTCCGGAGCTCGATTCTCCATTGGTTTCCACTCTTACTGGAAGAGAAAGAGAACAGGCTTTTTGCTCCTTGCTTCAGGGATAGGGGAAGGGAACTACCATTTATGTAATCTGTGGTATGTGCCAGACGCTTTTATTATCTCACAAGATCTTCATGAAAACCCTGTGAGGGGTGCATTATCATTCCCATTTTACAGGCAGGGGAACTGAGGTTTGGCAAGGGGAAGTGGCCAGGGCACTCAAGGCAGAGCCGTGGCTCATGCCCAGGTGGCCGAACCTGAGTTCTGCTCTCTTTTCCATCCGTACCACGCTACCTTCTGCTGAGAAGAATCTCTCGGCCAACCACAGAGCAAAGTCTTCCAGGCCAGGGGCCTGAACCACACACCCTCTCTGGCTTAGGAACCCGAGGCTTCATCCCTCAAATCCTTTTCATTTCATTGCACCCATAAACTAATTACAAAAATTCTGCAGCACACCAAAATATATATATTTTTTGCTGAGCTGATCCAAAAATAGGTATAATTTTGGTTGATTTACAAACAAATAAAAATAGTAATTATGTACCCTTTTTGCTCCAAAGAGATTTTTTAAACAATACTTGTACCATTTTGTTTATATTTGTATGTAAGAATACCTGGTACCAAGAATTAACCAATCAGATGCAACCTTATTATGCACCATGACCAATAAGATGCAACTCTATTATTATATGACCTATATACTTACGGTTCAAGACAGGGCACTCACATCTGACAGCTACTGTCATGTTGGCTGTTGTCATTTTTTAATTTGACCGTCTAAGGGAAAAGAGGTCAGTGGCCCCGACTAAATGGTCAGGGAAGGCCTGTTTTAAACATTCTTGTGGCACACAGGCTAAAAATCGCTGCTTTGAGCAAACTCACTGCACGCTCTCTGAGTGGAGGGCCTCCTCCAGGGGAGCAGGGTAAGGGGAAGCCTTGCACTCTGACTCCTGCCCTGAGAGCTGGCCCAGAAGCCCCACCCAGAAAGGAAAACGCCCGGGTGGCTTGTGAACTGGTATGGTCTTGGCCATCTGTGTGTGTGTGTCTTCTGGAACCTCCCTTTCTGTTCTCAATTACGGGATGATTTCATGGAAACCAACGCTGGGACATTTAAACTCACTTAGGCTTTTTACTCAGATGCAAATTTGCTTTGAGCAGTTGTCGCCCCGGGCCACCCTCTCCGTGACAGTCTCTCACCAGCCTATAAAATGCTGTCACTCTTCCTGTTAATGGGTCCCCAGAACCCCCAAACACCTTAGACCTCTCCAACCAATGAGTTGCCACATCCACCAACTGTGGGCGCAGTGACTTCTGGTATCCTGCTGCCTTTTCCTTCCCTCTGTCCTGGTCTTCGTTAGGGCCTCACCTTGCCTGGGCCGTGGAGTCATTCAAAAACTATTTCCTGAACCTTGTGCCCACCCCTGCTGGTCGCCTAGGATGGGGAATGATACCACCGGCACCCAGGATTCGACAGTCCACTCCCCGATTTCTGGCCTCCCCACCAGGCTCTCCCACAGGGCCACCAATTCCCATCTTACTCTCTTCCGGAAACCTTCCGTGGCTCCCCAGTGCTTTTCTAAGCCCTCCCCAAGGCCTCCTCCTCCCCTCTCTGGGCTCACCTGGCTCCCTGCCCCTCCACACACTCTCCACTAAGCCAAACACTGCCTCCCTCTGTTCCCTGCACCGGCTCCTCTGGCCTCCTCCCTCTCTGCCATGGCGCTGGGCACCTGGTGTTATGATTATCTGTACACAGGGACGTTTAAGTGTGTACTTCTGTGAGACTGTGTTGGATGTCTACAGTAATATGTCAGTGAGCATATGAAGCTAAAGACATGTGTGTACAAGTCAGGCGCCCCGGGGCACGCAGGGCACCGCTGGGGTCTTGGCTCTCCAGTGGGCGGCGCGCCCACCCCCTGTCCCCATTCCTCTCTTTTCTTCAGGGCAGAGTACACAGGCATCGAGCAGGGTATGCCGTCCAAATCTCTGCCTTCTCTGCCACCTGACTCCCTGGCTCTGCAAGATCCCCGCCCGAGGCTCTGCGAGGTCCCCCCTCCCGCCTGCCTGGGGCCCGCGGTCCTGGCAGGTTCACAAACTGACACTTCCTCCCCAGCCTTGTTGCTGGGAGCTGGCCGGATCGCCGCGCCCCCCGCCCTGGCTAGGATGGGGGGGTCACGGGTGGCGGCCCCCCACCCAGGTCTCCATCCCCCCGGAGCGGGCCCCCGTGGGCTGTGATTGGCTGATTCAAACCCATCTGCAAAGAAATGCCTCTTTGCGGGTTCTCGTCTGCGTCCAGTTCAAATCCGCGGCACCCGGAGCGCGGGGCCAGGCGGGGGCAGGAAGCGAGGATGATTCATGCGCCGGGGCCTCTCCCAGGGCGGCCGTTGGCTTTTTAAACACGGTATTAAGGAGGGGGGAAAAGCCTGCAGAAGAACCCCCTTCGGGTCAGTGCTACGCTCTCTCTTCAGTCACTACGACGCAGAGCCGCCCCCTGCCCCATTCTGCCGCAGCCTGACTTCGGACGTGAGCAAAATCCCAAACGCCCCCGTCCGTCTCCCCCACACACCACTCCTCCCTCAAGAGAAGAAAAAGTAAAGATTTGGGGCAAGGGAATAGCGACCTGTCACCCACGCCCCCAAAGTTTCGGGGGCCCGGACGGGGTTCCCGCCGCGGACACGGGTCAGCACCCTTCGGCCCCCAGGCGCGCAGCTCCCCAGGACTCCAAATCCCCGCCCAAGCCGTTCTCCCAGCCAAAGTTCTGGGAGATTGCAAAAGAGAAGAGTGTGGCGCGGAGTCCCCGGGCCCCAGGCGGCCGCCTGCAGCGCTCAACTTACCGCGAGTCTGCGTGTCCGCCGGTCCCACCTGGAGTCTGGCCACCAGGCGCATCGGCGGCAGAGACCGTGCGCTCGGCCCGCGGCTGCCCGGCAGAGTGTCCGCTCGTGGGGCCAGGGTCGGGGTCTCGGCGGGGGCGGGGCGGGGCGGGGGTGCCGCAGGGAGGAGGGGGGAGGAGGAGAAGGGAGGGGCCGGGGCGCTCAGGAAGGGGCCCCCCGGGCGCGGGGCGCCATCTTTTTCGCGTTTTCCCGCGAATTATTGACGTCCCGCTTATGTAATTAACGGGGGCCGTGCCGGCCTTGCCATTGGAGCCCGCGGCCGCGGGGCCCCGCAGCGACCCGCCCGCCCGCGCGTCCGCCCCCAGGCCGCCCCTGCCGCCACCGCGCGCCGGGCGCAGACGCGCGGCGCGAGTGCACGGACGCAGAGGCGGTGCCGCCACACCGCCGCACCGCGGGGGTGCAGGCACAACGCCCGCACTCACAGAAGCAGCACCCGTTGCGCGCGGCCTCAAAGCAGGCACACACTTGTCAAGGAAACAGCTTTGCGCACAGGGCACAGACCTCCAGCTGGCACAGACACAGCAGGGAGGTGCAGACTCACAGAGCAGACACGATCTAGGGCAACCCAAACCGGATTCACACGACATAAACGCACAACACCCTGCTCGGGCAGCGCGATCAGCACAGAGACGGAGCACAGTTCACACCACACCATATACACGGCGCATACACACAATAAAGAAGCGATTACAGAGTGTAGACACAGATACAAACAAGGAGAGACACACAGTGTACATAGCACAGACACAACAGAACTTACGTGTAAGGTGGACCAACAGGCACAGTAACAAAGGCCATCAACAAATTGCACTCAGTGCACGGAAACAACACAAAGATAGGTTGCAAAAGCCTACCATGTACGCAAACAACGTATTAAATGAATGGCACACAGTGAAAGACAATATACACAGCCCTGGGATTAGCAGACTGATGTTAAGGAACAGCAGATAATAGCAATGAGCGTCACTCCCACCATATGAGGCCCTTGCCCTGGGGAGAGAGGGCCAACCGTGACCCCATCTGGACTCACTCTTGGGGGGGAGTGAGAACACTTGTCAACAACACCCCACTCTTTACCCTCTTCCTTATCACTCAGCCCTCCTCTCACCTGCTACTGTCATCGTCTGCAGACACCCCCACGAGGCTAGAGAAGTGTGTACATCATGGGAGTGGCCAGTGGCCATGACTTCCCTACTCTACCCCAGCTTTCCCAGATCACTGTCAAGTTGCCCACTCTTGGCCTTCTGCCTCTGGCCCTTGGGGTGTGATATCTCTAGCTGGTTGGATCTGCCTTTAGGGCGTGCAGGGCGGAGATTACAGAAGGAAGCACTTCCCTCTTGTTCCCGTAGGCCGGCTCCACTGATTCCTGGCTGTGGAATCTGAGCAGGTCACTTCAAGCCTCCAGCCTCGGTTTCCCCATCTAAACGGAGTTGTTGGGAAGGTTAGAATTAATAGACACAAAGCCCTGGGCACCCAGTGGGTTTGCAGCGACTGTTGTACTTTGTCAAGAAATTAAATATTCATTGAGTGCCCCCAGGCTGAACTAGAACAGGTAGCTGTGGGGCCCACCGTCTCATGGGGGTGTCAGGTGTTGACAAGCAGCAGCAACACATACATAAATCCGACAGGCGTGGTGCGGTGAACTGGATGTGGTGGAAGAGTCCTGCCTTTGAGTCCAGCTCTGCCTTGGAGCCAGTGCAGGGTCTTGGGTGGTAAGCTAGTCTCCCTTTAGTCCACAGTTCCTCATCTGTTCAAAGGAGGTAATAGTGCTATTCCACCTCACACGGCTGTTGCTTACACGAGGTTAAAGTCGGATTATGAATGAGGGTTCAAATAGCATGATGAAGGAGCAGGTACTTTTGTATCAGAAAAGTGGCGTATTCCTGGCTGGTGTAGCTCAGCGGATTGAGTGCGGGCTGGGAACCAGAGGGTCCCTGTTCGATTCCCAGTCAGGGCACATGCCTGGGTTGCGGGCTGGGTTCCCAGTGAGGGCCATGTGAGAGGCAACCATACATTGCTGTTTCTCTCCCTCTCTTTCTCCTTCCCTTCCCCTCTCTCTAAAAAATAAATAAATAAAATCTTTTAAAAAAATGTATAAAAAAAAAAAGAAAAGTGGTGTATAAAGAGACATTGTTAAAACTGCAAAACAGGACATTAAAAATGCCACTGGAGCCCGGCTGGTGTAGCTCAGTGGATTGAGCGCGGGCTGGGAACCAGGCAGTCCCGGTTCGATTCCCAGTCGGGACACATGCCTGGGTTGCGGGCTGGGTCCCCGGTGGGGGCCATGTGAGAGGCAACCATACATTGCTGTTTCTCTCCCTCTCTTTCTCCCTCCCTTCCCCTCTGTCTAAAAATAAATAAATAAAATCTTTAAAAAAAAAATGCCACTGGAAAGGTATAGTGTGGCCAGTGATGTTTTGTGGCGACTCTTTGAATTAAGAGAGGATAGAAAAAGTGACATTTAGGTAGAATGCGGGGATGTGAGCCTTCCGGGTGAAGGAAATGGTACTTGCAGGAGCCTGGGCGGGAGTGAGTTGTGTGTGGGGCTGGAGTTCAGGGGTGTAGAGGGAAGCAGTGGAAAGCGAGGTTGCAGGAGAAGGTGGCGCTGGATGTAATGTCCTGAACTTGACTTTCAGCTCACAGGCCATGCAGGGCCACTGTACAGGTGACAAGTGGCACATGTTCTAGAAGAGCCGTTGGAAGTCTACAGCAGAGAAATGCCATAATCTGAACTTGCTTTGGGGTCCGGCAGAAGTAGGTTGAAAGTGTGGACAAACCAGGGAAACACAAACAGTCCGACACAAAGAAAAAATGGGTTAAAGGTACCAACAGGCAATTCACAAAAGAGGAAACCTAAATGGCCAAAAATATGAAACCAGGTTCAACCTTACCGGTCATGTGAGAGATGCAAACGAAGGGTCGTGACACACCGTTTCACATCTTGCAGACTGACAGAAAGGAAAAAGTCTGCGATGCCGGGGGTGGGGGTGGCCAGGACGGGGCACCTTTGGGACCCTTATAAAAGCAACAGAGACATGATCAGCTACCACTGCTTTGGCGTGGACTTTGACAACATCCAGTCAAGTTCAAGATGCTCTTATCTGCAGTCCACTGGCTCCACTCCACTCACTGCACATGTAATTGTGAAAGTAGACATTGATTAATTACTCGTCAGCAGCCATGGAGATAGATGCATTGCGATCTATTCGCACAGTGGAATAACACTGAGGGAGAAGAAGCTAAGGCTGCAAGCTTCACCACAGATGCTGTGTCGGAAAAGCCAGTGTCAAGTTGTGGGGTGGGTCCACGGTGATGCAAACAGTCGCTTTAAACGTTCACACACACTTGTAGGGTTCCAGTCAGAGAGGAAAAGTTTAAGACGTGCATGGAGTAGCAAAGACACCACATTCGGGAGGGTGGCTGTCCCTGGGAAGGGAGGGATGGCAACGAGATTAGAAAGAGGCACACAGGGCTTTAATTATATCTGTGTTGTTGTTTTTTTAATCCTCACCCGAGAACAACTTCGAGAGAGGAAGGGAGCGAGAGAAACATCGATTGGAGAGAGAAGCATTGGCTGCCTCCTGTACGTGCCCAGGCTGGGGATCATGTGAGCCAGACTGGGGGCCCGGACTGGGAATCAAACCCATGACTTTCTGGCTACAGGATGATGCTCCAACCGACTGAGGCACACCGGCCGGGGCTGTAATGTTTTATTTTTCAGGAAAAAAGACCTGAAGCAAAGGTGGCAGGGTGTCGAGATTTGACAATGCCGAGTCCAGGGTTGTTCTTTCTGATCCTTCTCCTTCTCAAGTGTGAAACTTTTCCTCTGTTTTCTGTGCGTTTGAAATATTTGGTAGCGTCAAGATGGAAGGGGCGGGGTCACGGCCGAGGTTTGGTCACGTGTGCGGGGCCCTGAGAGCCCAGTGTCCCAACCTGTCCGTTACTGGGACTTGCCACAGCTTGGTGAAGCAGGCCCAGCCGGTGGCAGATCCGCCTGCAGGGGAGAGAATAGGAGCTTGGAGAGGTGGAGAGATTCCCCAAGGCCACACACAGTGGGGAGTTAGGTCTCCGCCCCTCATCCTCAGCCCAGTCTTTGCACTTGCCCATCAGGGGGGACAGTCAGAGGTCAAAGTCCTCAGAGACTTGCGCCCTCCTCCTCGTCCCACTACATTCTTCTATTTTTTCTTTCAATGAAGGACAACTTGGAAAACACAGAAACACACAAGGAAGAAAATGAAAGTCACTTGTGACTTTTCACTGCCTTAGTTTTATAGTCAACTTTTGAGATATTAGATAGTTCACATAAAATTAATTAGCCTCTTTAAACGTACCGCACTATGCTGAGAGAACATGATTTCATTTTGGAAATTTTTGTCAAGTACGAGACAAGTTCGCATATACAAAAGGGCTCTACGAAGAAGAAGATGCTTTCCACAAATAGGAATACTTATTACTGCGGTGCAGTTTTTGGAAAGAGTGACGTGAAAGGTGTCTCCACCGCCGAAAGCTGGGGCGCAGCCAGGTGGACCTGTGTCCTGTGGCCTGAATTGGGGAGTCAGTTTATCATGTCCTCAGCATGGCGGTGCTGAGGTTTGCTAATTAGAGTAGAAAGCACGATTGTTAACAGCATTTAAAAATTTAAAAAAAAAAAAAAAAACAGAACAGACAAGAAAAACGCAAAACAGATGACGGGGTCAGACTGTGACCTGTTGAAGTGCTTGTGGCCTTGGTTCGCTGCCAAACCATAAACACTTCTACCTGTGGCTTTTGTGGGGAAACAAGAGAAGTCAAGCAGGAGGGTAGAAAAGGGAGCTCTCACCCAGACCCAGGGGATCCTATCCGACCGCAAACTCGCTGTGGAACCACGCACGGGTCTCATCTCTTCTCTGAATTGTGGCCTCCCTGTCTGTTAGAAATATTGTGGTACCTTGGTAATATGTTCAGCATTCAGCAGATATTTAGAAATGGGCTGCGGGCAGGCACTTTGCTAGGAACGGGGCAGGCAGGGGGAAACAGAGGGTGATGTACCTTAACTTTGAGTGACGCAGGCCCTGGAGGGTGGGTGGGCAGGACAGACGCATCAGTAGGTAAATCAGCAGACGCCACAGTTGCTCAGAGAGTTCCGTCAGGCTGTGTTCGTGAGATCTCTGGCCGTCCTCTTGAATTATTCTACTGCCCAAATGTCTTTAAAAGTCCCTCTGGTTGAGTGAGTGTTCTGTGATAGGTGACATTCTCACAAATTTCAGAAGGAGTTTGTGACTGGGTGGGGGAATGTCTGAGTGACCTTCAGGCCCTCTTTCAGCCTGGAGAGGCTGTGAATCTGCCACCAGAATTCCATGGCTATTTTAGATAACTTTGCGGTCTCTTGCTGCTCTAAGAGAAACTTGCTGTGGTCTCTCTCTGTGGTCTGTTCTGCTCCCCAATCATTGGGCCTAAACTGGGGAAATAGCTCCAAGAAGCTTAGCTGGGACCACTCAGATCTGCTTCTTAGGCTGCTTCTTCCAAGATCATGTTCAAGGTCCCACATGCTTCCTGCCACAGAGGAGGGGAACCACCTGGGCCAGAGCTCCATGGAGGCAGCCCAGCTTGCGTGGGAGATGCCCTACGTTGGAGCCTGTGGGCTGTGAGCTCTTCATTCCAGATGTGGTTCAGACCACTGGGGCTGATCCCACCTGTGAGGCTGAGACAGGCCCAGGGTGTGTGTGGTGGCCTGTGTGTCTCAGGAGCTCGAAGAGAAGGGGATCCCGAGCAGTTGGTATTCAGGAAGGAGGCCCTGGGACATATGTAGGCATAGTATGTGCGGACATCCAGCCAAAATAGAGAGATGCTAAGGCAGTCGGACAAAAAGCAGGGGGAAAGCACTGCGAGAGGGGGACAGGGATAGGCCTCCGCAGCAGGGGGTGGTCCCTGCGGGTCTCAAGGAGAGCAGAGAAGAGCCCAGGCTCAAACAACGAGTGATCTGTTCACACACCTGCACAGCCAACCCAGCCTGGGCAACCCACCCTTGTTGTGACTGAGCTGCCGTGTCCTGTTCTGCAGCCAGGAGAGGATCCAACGTCAGCTCGAGTGTCTCCCACTCCACTCGCTGGTCCATCCTGCCTGCAGTCACCCCCTCCGCCACTCACAGGGGGCAGTGCCGGGGGAGGACCTTCCTGTGATGGCTAAATTTTGTGTCTACTTGGCTGGGCTATTTAGATTTTATTTTATTTTTATTTTTAGAAAGAAGGAAAGGGAGAAAGAGAGGAAGAGAAACATCTATGTGTGCCTGAGAGACATCAATAGGTTGCCACGCACACAACCCCAACTGGGGACCTGGCCTACAACCTAGGTATGTGCCCTGACCGGGAATCGAACCAGTGACGTTTTGGGTTGGGAGGCCAGCACTCAATCCACTGAGCCACACCAGCCAGGGCACACCCAGTTATTTAATCAGACACTAATCTAGGTGTGGCTGAGATGTGGTGAGCACTGACAGTTTGTGGATTTAAGCAAAGATCACCGTTGATAGCGTGGGTGGCCTCACCTAGTCGGTTAGAGCCTGGAGAGCACACCCTGAGGTTTCCCAGGGAAGAAATGCTGCCTCCAGACTCCAGGATTAACTCAGCCCGAGCTTCCAGCTCGTCAGCCTGCCTTGCAGATTGCAGACTTGGCAGTCCCACAGTCACGTGGGCCAATGTCTTAACACCAAAATAAAGATATATATCCAATTAGTTCTGTTTTCCTGGGGAACCCTGACTGAGGAACCTTCTTGCACAGTCCCTGGGAACAGGTCACTGACAGGGCCTTTGATAGCCCATCTCCCGAGCACCTAATGACACATGCACAGGTCCCCTCGTTCCTGGCCCTCCTGCCCTTCTGTCTGTGCACCCCAGCTCGCCCCTCCTAGGCAGGCTGCACCCTTGAGTTTTACTGCTTCTCCCTGCTCAGGACCCTGAAGGACACAGGTGGAAGTGGATTGAAGAAGAGTAAGCTTGGTGGTAACTTGAAGAGCTGAGGTCTGGGGCCCAGCAGAGGTCTGGACAACTGGGTCTCTCTGCTGATGGTTCCTGGGCCTTGGCAAGAGAGACCATGCCGCCATTTTCACAGCATTCAAAAATGGTTTTCTGGGTAGGAATCATCTGGGTCAATGTCCACAGCACCCTGGGGGGCAGCTATTTCTGGCTAGCTATGTAAATAGGTTGGGGACCTATGGCTTTGTATCAGTCAAGATTCTTGGTTAGAAGTAACCATAACCATCTCTGGTCATCTCAAGCAAGAAGGGACGTATTGGAAGATAGTGAGGGCTCCCAGAATTGACACGTGGCTGGAGAGCAGGCTGGGACAAAGGGCAGAGCCCAGAGAGAGCAGGAATCCCAGCCAGGAGAGTGCTGCAGGCACAGCTTGATCCAGGGTCCTCTGCTGAGAGCGACTTTGACCTGCCAGGGTCCCCTCACCACTCACTCAAGAGGCAGCACCAGGAATGAATAGCTGATTGGAGGACATATGTGCCACCAGTGCCTGCCCACTGTCCAGGCCGGAGGAGATGCTGGGGGAGAATTTCCTAGGCTTTGGTAGTGATGGCGGCCATGGGAAGCAGATGCTAGTTGTCGCCTTCCTCACAATGGGGAATTTCCTCCAAAAGGGAAACCAGGGTTCTGAGGTGGGGACGAATACTAAACACATTACAAGTGACAGCTCGACCCCTTGGAGTTTTGTTCCAACCTAAGCCAATGACAGTTAGATGGCATTGCTTAAAACGGAGCAAGGTAGAGTGGACAGAATTTAGGGTTTGAACTTGGATAACCCAAGTCAAGTTCTACCACCTACTAGCATCATGACTCTGAAGCGAGAGCCTCAATTTCTCACTCTGAAAAATGGGGATAAAACTATACACAGCTCACAACATTGCACATGACAGCTTTGTGAACTGTGAGGAGTTCTGCACCTGGATGCCTGTGGACGCAGCATCCTTGCCTGGGGCAGCCTCTGGTCTGGAGCTCAGCCGAAGGCCTGGTTTGCAATAAGAGCCCAGGGAATGTTTGCTGAGCGAATGGATAAACAACTGATAGTCATCATCCTTATATCTTGACCATCAGCTTTGCAGGAAAAAAACAAAAACCAAAAAAAAAACCCAGGCAAATGCTGTTGAACTCTGATGTGAATTTCCTGAACTGAGGCCTCACAAATGAGCCTACATCTTTTTTTTTTCGTTTTTAACAACTCTTTTGACATTTTCACTTTAATATATGAAACCTGGCTACTTGTCTCAGGGAGCATTTATGGAAAAAAAGCTTCCATTTGGCTTTGGGGCAGCCCATAAAAATGTACTGAGAAGTCTGACCAGTTAGAAGTTCGGAGTTCTTGGAAGACAGAGACAGTGACGCCATACGCCCTGGTGAGGCCCACAGTATTTCAGTAATTAGCTCTCTGGGCAAGAGGGTGTGTTCTTCATTCCTTCCTGGTTCCTAGTCAAAGGATGGGGCCCACAGTCTGTTAAAGAGAAACCACAGCTTTCAAATAACAGACAAACACATCTTTAACACAGTCAGTCTGTGATTCAAACGATTTCAAAAGGTACAGGGGAGGGAAGGGTTTTCAAGAGTTTTAATTGCAGCAGCTAATCAGAATCCCCAGACCTCTTCCTCCTTGCCAGCTTTCCAAATCCTACCCCTCCCTTGGCTCAAGTCTGACCTCCTCCAGGAAGCCCTCCTTGATGGATAAACCCAGTCCACTAGGGGTTTGTTCTTCCATATGACTTAAAAACCTCTAGAGGTTTCTTCTAGCTTCAGTGTCAAGTTCAGGGTTAGCTTGGCATGCAAGGCCTTTTGTGATTTGGCCACTTCCCTCCCCTGTGGCCTCTTCTCATACTCCCCACTTCCACCTTTGAGCCAACTGTGCCAGAACCTTCAGCTCTACCTCCTTCCCCTTCATGGGGGCCTCAGAGCCTTGGACTGAACCCTTGCCTTGGCTGGATTTCCTTCTTTATGTGACTGCATGGTATTTATTCGCCAAGTCAGCCCAGGCCTCCCCTCCGGAGGAGGGCGGGGTGGAGAGTTAGCGCCCCCAGGCTGGGTGAGGTGCCCCCGCTGGGTCCCCAGAGTACTTGTGGCATTCTGACAATCCACTTCCTCAGGGCCGCCAGCCCCCGCCGCCTCTCCCGGGAGCTTTGCTCATCTGCGTGTCTACCTGGCTCAGAGCAGGGGCTCGCTCCTGTTTCAGCCCTGCTCCTCACGCCTGGCAACGTCCTTGGGTCATCTGAGGAGAGTGAAAATGCTGATGCCTGTGTTTTCATCCTCAGGGATTTTGATTTAGCTGGTCTGGTGTGGGGGTGGTGGCACGGATTGAAGAGTTCCCCAGGTGGGTCTGTAACAACAGCATGTGACTCAGGATGTCCGCCCCGCCCCCCTCCCGCTCCCCGCAATCAGAGGGGCTGCCCTCTAGGTCCCTGTTGGGGTGGGTGGCCTTGAACTCACAGCCCCACTGTTCTTGCCAAAACTCGTGTTGAAAGAAACACCATTTGCCCATGTATCTGGGTCAGCAGGGCTGAGTCACTATAATCAGCACAGCCCACCCTATTAGGAGAGACCCCCTGCGTCACGTCACCTGTTAGAGGTGCCTGTCTGAGCCCAACCCCAAATCCGGGAGCAGGGCCTGGGACTCTGCACTACACACTACACATGAGTTACTGGGTGCTTCTGGTGCACAGTCATGCCACACCTCAAAATATCCTAAAACGGGGCTGCAAGCTCCCAATCACTTGCAAAGCCAGGGAGGGACCTTAAAGACAACAAGGGCCTTTGGGGAGCCATGGAAGGACTGGAAAACTGCTCAGCTCTGGCCAGTTTTTGTTCTTGGGGCCTCATGTTGTCCAGTCCATTTTTAAAAAGTATACCACCAAAGTCTGGATTTTTACGTGAAATCTGTTTAAGGTTGACAACTAATTCAAACAATTTAAGTAACTTTTCAGGCCACACGGAGCTACCTGAGGGCTGCACTCAGCGAGGGGACTGCCAGTCGCTGCAAACGTGTCCGATATGCACTGGGACGGAGTAAGCTGGAGAGCGGCAGGCTCGCTTCCCTGCTTTGGGCTTGGGCTGCACGGAGGGGAGTCCAGGAAGCAGCCGGAGACTTGTGCTGTGCGTGCCATCAGCACGCTGTTTGGGGACATGGGTCCTTACGGTGCACAGGGCCAGCTCTTCGTGCCAGCTTACCAGGAAAAGGCCTCTGTGGTCTCAGGTCCTGGGAGAGTCACGTTTCCCCTCAGCAACTGGTAGGTTCGTGTCTTCTGGTCCCTGCACCGCAGGGGTCGGGTTTTGCCTGCTGGAAGGCTCGGAGGACAATCTGTGGCCCGTCTCCATAGCGCATGGGACCTCAAGGCCTTTTCTTTGTGTACCTGGCTCATTCCTGGCTGCTTCTGACTTTTCCCATTTCTGTTTTCCATTGGTCACTGTCACATGACCACACTTTCACATTTTTATTCTCCTGTATATCAAGTAAAGAAGTATGTAAAGTGCTTTCTGAAATAAGGCAGCTATAAATAAACGAGCCCAATCAAAACAGCAAGTGCTCGAAAAGAGTTTGTTGAGTAAGTGACTACTGGAATGATTCATCTTGCGGTCCCCTCAGGGCCTTGCGCAGCACAGGTGTTCAGGAAATGAGGGGCAGGAGGGTGGAGTGGAAAGTGACAGTTTAGAGATGGGGAGACATAGCCCTGTTGTTTCCTAGGACCTTAGACAAGTTAAGCTCTCTTAGCCTCAGTTTTCTCATCTGTAAAATGGGGACCATCTCAGCACCCACCTTATCGGAGTTTTGGGAGGACTGAACGCGATTGTGGATATACAGTGCCTGGTACATAATAGGTGCTCAATAAATGACGGCCATCGTTAATAATAAAAACACCCTCATATAGGATGTCATTATTTAACAGCCTAATTATCAGTAAGGTGTGCAGCATGAATGAGGACACTCTTGCTCTGTTCAAGCCGGCTACATTCTGACAAAGAAGCCACCTGTACCCACTGGGGGAATGAAACAGGCATGTTCCTCAGCTCTCCGTCCCTGTCTGCTCCCCATGCTCAGGTCACCCCCCGGCTGCAGCGCTGACTGCAGATCGCTCCCGTCCAAGTCCATGGCTGCAGCCTGCGCAGGTGCAGGAGGCCCCGTCCTGCTTTCCCCACCACTGAGCTCTCCAGCTCTAACCCTGTCCGTCCCTGTCCTGAAGCCTCTGCCAGTCTTCTCCGAGCTTTCCCATGCCCCCGCTCCCTTTCCCGGTCCCTCTCCTGGGGATTGCCTAAGAAAGCAAATCCATCCGGAACAGTCCCCCTTGTCCTCACTGATGGATGCACCCACACTCCAGGAAGTTTGTGTCCTGTGGCATTCAGGAGGAGCACGCATGGAGGCCTGAATGTAGCGTCTGGGGGCAGTCCTCTGAGGGCGGGACACCAGCGTGACAGTCAGAACGGAACTCTCTAGTACCTGTACCGGGAGGGCAAGTCTTCATACACCCTGGCTGTGGAAAGTGGGCCATACTGAACTTCTCATCTGCCTAAGGGCGGACAGTTTATTCAGAGGGGCACCTGGTGTAGGGCAGAGGTTCCCAAAGTGTGGTCCCTGACCAAGAGCATCTGCATCGACCGCGAATGTGTGATGGGTGCAAATTCTGGGCCCCACCCCAGAACTACTGAGTCAAAACATTTGGGTCGCGGTGGGGGTGGCCCTCCCCGTTTCAGCAAGCCCTCGGGGGCACGCAGACACACATGGCCGGCCTGCAGACTGCTGGGGTAGTTCTGGGCCTCCGCCACCTCTTTGGTAAACAGGGACGAGGCCGTGGCTTCTGTAGGACAATCTCTTACACGGTTGGTGCTTGGTTCACCCTGTCGTCATCAAACCAACTTGTGTGGGTCAGCTGTGAGCTGATACTGCTCTGTGATTCCCAGGGAATCCGTTAAGGACCCCAAGACAAGGGTGAGAAGACAGACAAAGTTAAGGGAAATTTGATTAGAAAGGTTGGTTGGAGCCCAGAATGCCAAGTGTAGAATTTTTATCTTAAATGTTTCTACTAATTTTCTAGGACAAAACAACAGGATCCTTGTGATTCCAGCGGCCCCTGGGGCCACCTGGCCCCGACTTTCCAAGCCGCCTCCCAGTCCCTGGGGAGGGTGTTGGAGGAGGAGCTGCTGAAGGTCAGCTTCCCCCTTCCCATCCTCCCCGCCCTCCACCCAAGGTAGGGTGAGTGCCTTCTCTGATGATGCCCCTCCCCTCTCTGGCCTTGGCCTTGTTCTGATGGGAAGGCAGCAGGGGGGGCGGCCCTCTTATGACTTGGAGGCCCAGCTGCCTGGGGAGGGCCTGGCGCATTCCAGGAAAAGGCGCCTGGGAGAGCCGGCAGGGGGCTGGGAATGCAAGCACCAGTCACTGCATTCCACAGGCTTTGGGGTGCTCAGCAGCCTGGGCCCCATCCAGGGGACCACCCTGGCAACCAGCTGCTCCCCTTTTAGGCCCTTGGCCGCCCCCACTGTGGAAAGGCACATTTACACGTATTCATTTATTGCCTGTGCCCCCCACTGCCCTGCGTGCAGCGATGTGGACCCGATTGGCGAGACTAGCACAGTGGTGTAGGGAGGATCTGCTGAGTGAACACCTAACGCATGACTTATTTGTAGAAGGCTTTAGGGATTCTTCCCCTTCAATGAACCCAGCACAAAACCCACCAGAGCATCAACTTCAGGAAACATCCCTGGGAGCCTTCTCTGTGTCAGGACCTTACGCTGTAAGCACGGCCAGTCATCAATCAGCACCCAACTGGTCAGGGACCTGGTGAGTCTGCTTGGCCTGTGGGGGCAGTTGGGCTCAGAGCTGGTAATGTGACCTGTCCGAGGTCACACAGCCAGGAATGAGTGGGCTGGGGTCTGAGACCAGGTGAAAGGACCCCGGGTCCAATGCCCTTTCCATCCAAGCTCCAGAGGGAGGGGAGCCCCGCGGAAGCTTTACTCTGGCCTGGCACCCCCGGGTTTCCTCGTTTTCTCACTTGGACCCCAGTGTTCCTAAGGCTCGTAAAGTAAGGAACTGACTCCTTAAGAAAACAAAGCACAGAAACCTCCAGCAAGCTTTTCTTTCAGCTTCATGGATGTATAATTAACAAATAAAATTGCCAGAGGTTTCTGAGCTTTCAAATTTAAGGGAGAACAATTGCCTTACAGATGAGTCTGTGATTTCAATGTCGTGTTTATGTAACAGCTATAATGGCATGGCTGCTTGATCCACAGGTTCCTCGGGTAAAACCCTGGAGTCCCCCAATTAAAATGAGGAACCCAGTAAGGGTGTCTGTTACGGGTGTCACTCAACACTGACCTGAAAGTAGGCAATGCAGTAGGATGTGAAGCCCTCAGGTGGGAGACCCCACTACTTCTTAAGGACTGTGACACTGGAACTTATATTACACACCTTATTTAATGCTGGCAGCATCTCAACAAGGCAGATAGTTTATGTATTAGAAATACATTTTATGTTAGTATTGTTTCCATTTTTTACTCCTAAAGAGGTGAGATGTGAGGTGCTGGTGCACTTAACTTAGGGCTTTGCTGGAAGAGAAATTAGTGAATGTTTTAAATCACTGTCTCACCCAGCTGTTCACAGACTGAAGGGTCACACACAGTCCCTCCTCACAGACCCTACCCGATGCCAAGGCTGCTCTCCACCTCTTCACTCTCCCCCACACCACTATCTTCTGCATCGGAAAATATTTTAAGGCTGAGTCAAAGTAACACCTCTTCCACGAAGCCCTCCCTGCTTCACTCAAAAGATCTGGAACCCTGTGCTTTCTCGGAGCTTCTCTTATGCACTAGTTTCGATGATCTTCTTAAGCACCGGTTTCCCACAGTGAACTAAGAGTTTCTTAAGGGTAGGGTACACATCTTACCTTTCCCTCCCCAGGGTCTGGCACGAGAGGTCTCAATAAAGCTTCACTGGAAGAATGGCTGCCTCCCGCCCTGAAGACAGCCTGGGTCTCATCCCATCAGAGACAAGCCGTTAGAGATAGAGCTGTCCCTAGTAGTAGCCTGCCCTGCAGCCCCTCATAGCTCAGTGCTCAGTGCGCAGGGATGAAGGCGTTATTTCCAGAACAGCAGCCCGGAGGCAGAGGTCCCCATATCCTGAGAGACCAGTCCTTCCCTTGTTATTGACACCCACCAAGGCAGCAAGTTGGTCTCTGTTACTGACAGGCTGTCAGCGTGGGGACAGGAAAAAGGGGCCCTGACATGTCCACAGCCCTTCACGCGTGGCAAAGTGCCGCCCACCAACACAGGCCTGGGGCTCCGTCGTCGTGTTTGGCCTCGAGGAAACCCTGTGAGCTGGGCAGGGCCAGGCTCGCTGCGTCCCCGTTGTCAAATGAAGCGGCTGAGGCAGGACGGGAGACCGGATCCGGGCGCTGCTGAGCTGTGCTGCCCGGCGGGCCAGCGGCTGACCCATTTCACAGAGCCAGCCCTCAGGGTGTGAGGACTGAAGTTAGCGCAGCCTTGCAAGTGAAGAGGGAGCTGCAGCAAAGGCTGGGGGTGGGGTGGAGAGCCTGCCCTGGGGCTCTGAGGGGCAGCGTGAGCCTCGGGGGCTCTGGAAAGCCGGGTGAGGGTCCCCGTAGGACTTGGTTGTGTGAGGCCTCCAAGGGGAGAGACGAGCATGGATCACAGCCAGGCTGGGCCAGGCAGGCAGTGGTGCCGGGCCTTTCTCCCTCCTGTTAGCACCTCCTGTGAGGCCCACGGAACCCAGCCAGGGAGGCAGGCTGGGTGGTTCTCCCCGTTTCAGAGAGGGAAAGACGGAGGGGGGGGGGCTGTCCTGCCAGCATGCCAGCCTTGGAGGTTGCCTGCAAAACCAGCAGTGCCACTGAGACACAGCAATGGCCTCTTCAAATGTGGCTCATCACGGCCAACTTCCACGACCACATGCATCATGAAAACTTCAGAAGAGGTTTTTTTAAAAAACATTCTCTCTTGGTTTTATGTATGTTTAAAAGGACAACCTCTGCTACTGGCTCAGAGACCCTGGTCAGTCAACAAGAAGAGTGAATGCCGTGGTTAGTCAGGTGGCACGGGATTCAGGAGAGCGTGGAAGGCGGCCCCCCCAGGCAGGGAGCGGAGAGGTTATGCCTCGCTCCTTCTTCACGCTCCTTCTGGAAGCTCCTGGGAGCTCAGTGACCCTGTTTCACCCGGAGGAGGTGAAGGGGCGTTTGGCGGGGGCTGGCATAGGACGCAGTGTCTGTGTGCGCCTCTGTATGTTGGGGAAGCTGAGCTGCCAGCCCAGCCCACCTGTCGGCACTGAAGGTGAGTGAGGAACCTGGAGGACATGAGGCACCTGGATGTTTCCAGAACCCCTTCAGCCGTAGGCTTCACCTGGGCCAGGAGGCCTAGAATCGGAGACTTTCTGGGCTGGAAGGAACCTTGAAGGTCTTCAGATCCAACCCCCAACTTGATGCCTTCCCCCATTCCGGTGTAGCCCTCTGGCTTTACTTGTTCACTTCCAGTGATGGGGAACTCAGCACATGCCTGGACAGACCGAATTCTGTCCCTTCCACCCCATGGTTCTGGCCCTGGGCAGGAAGACAGCAAGCATGTTTCCAGCTGTCCACGATGGCCCTGCAGGGGCCATCCCATGCTCAGGCCCTTTCTCTCCAGATCACCATCCACGCCCCAGGTCTGATCCCGGTTCCCTCCCCATCTTGGTCAGAGTCTTCCTCAACATTCAGGCTGGATCCTCAACATTCAGGCTGGAGTGGCTGCCAGACCTCCAGTGTTGCATGGCCAGTGCAAAAGGGACAGTTCTGCCACCACCTCCTTCTGGACCCTCTGCCCTCGTGGGCCCAGCTCCAGGTCCTGCCACCCTAAGCCCATCGTGGTGCCTCGGGACCTTGGGCACCGAGGGCAGGACCTCCTCCAGTCTGGGCTGGTGCTCCCTCAAGACGCAGGCGCGGCTGCTCGTCACCAGGGCCCTAAGCACCTGTCTCCACGATGCACTTGAGGAACATGGTGTCGTCCTTCACGTAGGCGTGCTTGGGCGACTGCAGCCTGCTGAGAGGGAAGAAGAGCGGGCAGCCGCTGGCCACGTTGGTCTCGCTCTGGGGCCGCTGGAAGGACACGGAGCTCAGGTCGGGCCGGAAGGCATCAATGGCGTGCTCACGGTTGTTCTGGTCCAGGAGCATGAAGGTGACCTGCGGGCCAGGGCAGGGGGTGGTCAGGCTCTGGGCAGCGCACACAGGGGCTCAGAGCTGGTCTGCCTCTGCCACCTGTGCAGCCTCTGACCCTGAGCTCAGGCCGGTTAGGAGCCAAAGAAATGATGTAAGGAGCACACCTGGAGCAGAGAGGGCCCCCAGGGATGGGAGCGCCTGGTATCCTGAGCAGGCTTGGGTGTCATCCTATAATTAGGGCTCTGACCGTCTATCCAACGGGAAAAGGGAATCTGGATGTCACCATCAATTTTGGTTGGCTTTTGGGGGCTACAGGTGGGACTGAGCTCTGACAAGGAGGCCGGACTCATAACCGGTAATGCCCCTTCCTGCTCAGAGACATCTGGTAGTGAACTATGCTGGACCTCCTGGGCGAGGTGGGGCAAGAGCAGACAGGCCCTCTGCTGAGGGGAGGCCCACCGGTGCCCGGAACCACGAACGGACTTTTGCCTGCACAGAGCAGACACGCGTGCCCCCAAGAAGCTGATGATCTCAGTGACACAAACCCTCTGCCCTGGTACATGTCACTGGAACGTCTCCCCACCGCCCACCGCAGCGGTCCTCAAACTTGGCTGCACTTAGAACCCCCCGGGAAGGTTTCAACAATCTGATGCTCTGGCCTCACTTTTTACTGCAGCGAGAGGCGGGTGGGTTTGTGTGAAGCGTCCCCAGCAGGTGTGGGGACCTCTGGCCCGCTGACTCATACCCAGGCCTCCGCGGCACTCCCGCCCTCGTAAACATTTTTAATAGGCTTTATTTTTAGAGCAGTTTTAAGTGGGCAGCAAAATTGAATGGAAAATACAGAGATGTCCCATACACCTCCTGCCCCCACACAACCGACCACACTGGCCACGCCCTGCACACCAGTGGGACGGGCTTCACACTCGATGAACCTACACTGACGCCTTATCATCACCAAAGTCCGCAGTTACCTCAGGGCTCACTCTTGGGTTTGGACAAATGTGTAATAACAGGTACTCATCATGACAACATCACACAGAATCGTTTCACTGCCCCCCAAATCCTCTGTGCTCTGCCTGTTCATCCCTCCCGCCCCTCAGCCCCAGGCCACCGCGGATCTTTTCACTGTGTCCATAGCTGTGCCTTTTCCAGAATGTCATTGAGCTGGAATCATACAGCATGCAGCCTTTTCAGATGGGCTTCTGTCACTCAGCAAGATGCACTGAAGGTTCTCCCATCTCATTTCTTTCTGGTGCTGAGTAATACTCAGTTATCTGAATGTACCACGGTTTGTTTACCCACTCACCTCCTGAAGGACATCTTGGGGACTTCCAAGTTTGGCAATTATGGATAAAGCTGCTATAAATATCCACGTGTAGGTTTTTGTGTGGACTTAAATTTTTAGCTCATTTGGTAATTACCAAGGAGTGTGATTTCTGGATCATATGGTGAAAGTATGTTTAGTTTTGTAAGAAACTGCCCAACTGTCTTCCAAAGTGTCCATACCATTTTGCCCTCCCACCGGCAGTGAACGAGAGTTCCTATTGCTCCACATCCTCGTCAGCACTTGGTGTTGTCGTGTTCTGGAATTTGGCCCTTCTACTAGATGTGTAGTGGCATCTGCCTCCTTCCCTTCTTTCTGAAAGCGCTGCTAGTTCGGGTTGGCCCCACAGCACCTCGTCCAGGAAGTTTTCCTTACTCAGCCACCAAGAGAATTTCATTTCTTCATGCCTCCCAGGGATACTGGTCTGGGCACTGTTGCCTCTGGACTCATGATGCTGGAGGGAGCCTTGGCCATTAGATGTTATTAGATGTGAACTCAGGCTCTTGTTTTATAAAAGGAAAAGCTAATAACACAGAGAAGGACTTGCCCAGGTCACCCCACCAGTTCATGGCTGAACCAGGACCCGGACCCAGGCCCCCCACCCCACCCCACCGTTCCCCTTGACCTGTACCTTGTTCCGGAACGGCCACGGCAGCAGAGCATCGTACTCCCCTTTCATGATCACAATGAAGAGCGACAGGTGGGTCCTCTTTCCTGTCCCATCGCCATTCAAGTAGAGTCTCAGGCACAACTTGTAGCCATACTTGGCAGTGTAGAAAGCTGAAATGTGGAAGCAGAGGCAGCTGGAGAGTGCTGGTTTTGCAGATGGGGAAACTGGGATGAGAGGTCAGGCACGCCCAAGGTCAGTGGCTCAGAACTAAGACACCTGGGGTTGGAGCCCAGCATTCTTCTCGACCAGATACAGTCCAGAGGACCCGTGTCGTGAGCTCCCCTAGCCTGCTGGCTGTCAACGGCCCTCAGCATCACAGATTGCCGAGCGCCACCCCCGGGGTTTCGGACTCCACAGTGCTGGGGGAGGACTGGGGCTCTGCATGTCCTATAGAAGACAGTAATGCCATTGGCCCGGGGACTGCACTTTTGATTTAACCAACCTGTACTTTGCAGTCAGGAAACTGAGCCCAGCAGGGGGAAGTGTCTGGCCCCACAGTGTGCTGTGGGCAGAGCCAGGATTAGGGGCCAGGCCTCCTCTATCAACACCGACTTCTTTCTGCTGCCCTAGGCCTAGAAGCTGGGGGCCCCTGGAAGCTGGGGAAGAGCGGGGCGGCTCACAGTTCTGCGAGGCACCCTTGGCAAAGGCCCCTGAGGGGTGGTTCACCCCTTGGTGATCAGGCACAGGGGCCTGTGGGCTCTCTCCCTCGGCAGCTGAAAGGGCTAAGCAGTGTAGGTGCCAGTGGCTGTGCCACAAGGGCCCCTCTGGGAGGGGGTGATTGGGGTAGGGTGTGGGGGGCAGGCAGGAAGAGGCGGGGGAGGGACAGATGAACAGTCTGACTCATCCTGCCCCTTACGTTTTGGTAGGACAGGAAGCCAGAGACACTGCTTACTTTGTCCCTCTTTGGAAAGAAGAGAGGAGGAGACGCCTGCGTGTTGGAGGTGAGGCCACGCGCGAAGGGGGCTGCCCCTGCTCCCAAGGGAAGGGGCCTGGCTTTGGGGCCCAGCCCCGCTCCGGGGTGTGGAGCAGACCCCAATGCCACTCTTCATCCCAGCCCTGTCGTTCTGGGTGAATCAGAGGAGTGGAGGGACAGGAAAGGTATGAAGCTGGCGCAAAGGTGAGAGAGGGGGTTCACATCGTCACCTGCAGAAATCTTCCTTGATTTCATGTGTGTTTACTTAGACACACAGGAACGAGGAGCAGGGAAGAGCTCAGAGGTCGGAGCATTTTATGCACAAATATACACTTTGTTTTATAAACATAAATCAATTAATTAAGGGAAACATCTACCGAGTAATTACTTTATGCAAGACACTGTGCCAGGCCCCGGGGCCCAAGAGTGAATAGGAACTGCCCCGATTTACACAAAGCTTCCTAATGTGCCGTCCACAACCATACGCTTAGTTCTCCACTTGTCTTAGCTCAGCCGTGGGTTCTCTGAGGGTAGAGGCCCCACAGTGTTCGCCTGCGAGAATCGTCCTCTGCACCCTGCGTTTGCATAAGCTCTGGCTGACAGCAAACTGTCTTTCACATCCGACCTCCACACCAAGCCGATGACAATGTTATTCCTATCTGCAGAACGTGACAGACACTCGGGCATGCGGAAGGCGTGGCAGTTCAAAGAGCCCATGCTCTCCGTGGCCGAGCCGGGCATCTCCCTCCTGTGGGTCCCAGCACGGTAGGCGGCCTGAAGGGACACTGGCCTGACTGGACACAGCACGGAGTCACAGAGCTGGCCGTTCCCCGTGCCGGGGGTCTCTGTGCCCGGGGGAGGTGTTACCTGGGGAGAAGAGGCTGACAGTCCTGCCACAGGCCGACTCATGGCACCGCCTGGTGACGTTGGTGATCTTCCACAGGAAGGTGCCATCGAAGGAGGCCTCCTCCATGAGGCGCAGGCTCTGCTCCAGCTTGTCCAGGGCCTGGTCTTTCTGGGCCAGCGTCTGCTGCAACTCCACCACCTGTGGGAAAGCCCATTCAGCCAGATACACCAGGCCTGGCTTGGGGATGGCTCAATATGGAGGCAGTCCTGCCAAAAATATGCCTTCCTGACTGTGTCTCCCTCGGGTACATGCATCTGCCTTTGCATGCGCTACACCGCCTCCCTGGAATTCCATCACCTTCCTCATCCACTGGCCAACTCCTACTTACCCATCAGAAATCTGGCTCACTCGGCCCTTCCTCTGGGGAGTGTTCAGCCACTGCCCCAGCTCAGCTGGTGTCTCTCTCTCATCTGTGTTCTTAGAGTTCTTACAGAGCCCCTACAGTGTTTTATGAGGTTTATTTCTTCTGCCTTTCCTACCAGACAGATGTCTCCCCTGTCAAGGGCTGGGCCCATGCCCATTTCCTCTCTGTGTGCCTGCCTGGCATAGTACCTGGCAGGTATGGGTAGAGCCAGGAAGTTTGTTGATGAACTGAAGACATGGCCACTGCTCTCAGGAAGCCCACCTTCTAACTGGGGCAAGGGTTACGTAAACAGAGGCATTATCCCATCACTCAAACCCAAGGCCTGGTTCTTCTGACCTTGACCTTTGAAAGAATACAAAGTTATTCCTGGGTGTGCTCACATAGGGAAGTCAGGAGTGGAAGTGAGTGTCCTTCAAGAAATGAATCCCTCATTTTACTGATAAGAAAGTTCTGGTCCTGAGAGGGAAAGTGACTTGCTCGCACCCACAGAGAAAGTTAATGGTGGAGCTGGCATTAAAATCAAGGCCTCAGTCAACAGAAGACAGCGATGTAGTGATGCCGAAAAAGAAAAGAAAAAAAACAACGTTAATGTGGTGACAGGTTATATTAAGAAAAGTATAAGCTCTGGGACAAAGGAGGGGATGACAGTCCTGCTCAACCAAGACCTGTCAGAGAAGTGGATTATCTGGAGCTGTTCTGGGACCACCACTCTGAGTGTGAGGAACCCTTCGGGAAGGAGCCAGAGCATACGAGAAGGGCATAGAACTACATGCCATGATAAGGGAGGTGAAGGCCCTGGGGGTGCTTTGCCTAAAGAAGGAAATACTCAGGAACGGTATCATCACTGACTGCTCAACTCTGAAGGGCTTTCATAGGGTCTGGGAGGCAGGTCTGTTTTGTGGGCCCCGAGGGGCAGGGCCAGAAACAATGCAGGGAAGACACAGAAGGGCTGCTTTCAGTTTGGTGTAAGAACTTTCTAGTGGTGGAAAATGTCCAGCAATGGAATAGGCAGCTTGGGAAGGGAATGTCCTACCACGGGAGAAATTCAAGCACCTAGAAGGTTTTGGGACACAGGACAGATACTTTTTGATGGAGGCGTGACTGCCGTGAGCAGGGACAAAGCTTAGGAGAAAGGCTAACACACGGCTATGGAGATAAGACAGGGCAGAGGGGACACCCTGAGTCCGTCTTAAAGGCAACCTTGACCCCCATGCTCACCCTCTGCTCCAAGGTCAGGATGTGCTCGCGGTCCAGCTGGCTCTGGTGGATGGAGGCAGCCAGGGCCAGGTGGGAGGCCTCCACCTCCTTGTTGAGGACGGCGACGATGTTCTCAAACACGCGCAGCTTCCCCTCCAGGTCGGCCAGGACCTTCTCCTTCATGGAGTGCTGCAGGGCCAGCTCCTCCTGGCTCTCCGAGCAGGGGGCCCGGTAGCAGTCCACCTCCAGGTCCCCGGCCACCTCCGCGGCTGCCTGCAACTGCAGGTCTGACAGATTCCGCTCCAGGGCCAGCGGCCCCGACCCCAGGCCTGTGCCCAGCTGGGCCTTCCACTGTTTCATGAACCCCAGCAACAGGTTTAGGTGGGTGGCCTGAGAGGTGAGCTCATGCTCCTGCATGAACTTCGCGCTCCCCTGTCAAGAGAGTGGGGCTGATCAGTGAAAACGAAGAAGGTTCCCAGAGAGTCAGATCCATTGGCCCAGCAAAGGGGAAGTGGGTTTGTGTGCAGTGAGGGGGATGCAGAGGACCCTGGCGTCACACATGCCCACGGCGAGCCATGTGCACCCCAGCCTCTGGAGCCACCATTCTGCTCCATCTCTGAGTGCAGTGACGATTCAGCACCATGGAGAGAGGCCTGGGGGAGGCCTGGGGGGGGGGTCCATTTTAGTGAGGCCACAACTGGGATGAGACCTAAGAACAACTGTCCTGAGTACGGGGAAGCTTTACTAGTGAGATCTGTTGCTTGAGCAGGTCATCAGTGTAAGGGTCATCCAGAGGAGAACCCTCAGTTGTAGGAAAATCCTGGGTGGGCTGAAGTGGGGAGACCCAGTAGCCCAGGGCTGCCGTGGACAGACGTCCCTTCTCATACCCAGATGCTTACCTTGAAGGAGCAGCCAACACCTGAAAAGGGGCACCCGACTCCATCTGCAGCCGCCTCAGGGTGATCCTGGAAAGAGTAACATGTCACTAGATGAGAGTACCTGGGGGAATGCCGGGGCTCTCTGCACAGCACCAGGATCCAGCAGGGCGTATGCCGGGCTGGGCCACAGGGCTTCGCACGCACTGTTTGTGCTACCTGGCTGACCCCTTCTATGACCGTCCTTCAAAACAGGCTCAGGGCCCCTGCTGCGGTCCTGGGCAGCGCGGCTACTTCTGTCAGGCCAGGACCCACGCAGCCCGGTGATCAGCATGCACGCTTTGGTTGCCCCCACCTAGTGCGGAGGGCAGGGCCTGGCACGGAGGAGACACCTGGGACATGCTGGCCGCACGAGTGAGCCCCGCCCTCCTCCGAAGAGCTTGGGGACTCTCCTCGCGGCTGCTGTCCGCACCCTCCTTGGCAGTCCTCCTTGACAGTGGAGAGCCTGCCCTGCACTGCTGTCCTTCCAGATAATGTACAGCCCAGGGCAGGGACACAGAAGGGTGGGTCTCAGGCCTCAACGGCAACTCGACCACACTGCTAACCTGCTTACAGGCCCACGGAGTTTACAAAATGCCTTCACGGTCACAGTTCTTCCTCAGGCCCCTGGCAGTGCCGTGGGGAAGGCAAGGCGGGTCGTTTGTTCCCATCTCACAGATGACAAAACTGAGGCTCACAGAGGGGAAGGGATTTGCCCACGGGGAACAGCGAGGAACCCGCTACAGCTGAGCCCTGAGCAGCATAGGTTTGAACTGTGAGGGCCCCCGGTGCTGGACCACCTGCAAACACCTGTGCTGTCTCTGCTCTGCGCAGTTTTCATAGTGGACTTAACATCCGTGGACTGGGGTATCCGTGGGAGGTTCTAGAACCAACGTCCTGTGGATACTGAGGGACAACAGTTAAGCTTTGGGGCAGTCAGAAGTTAGACTCGGTTTTTCTATTGTGGGGGAGGGGCGCCGGTGCCCCCGACTCCCGCGTTGTCCGAAGGCCAGCCGTCTCTCTTCCCAAGAGGAAGCCCCTGGGGACCTGGGAGAAAAGTTTTTTCCCAAAACATGTATCTGGAAAGGGCTTGTATCCAGAATATGTAAAGAACTCTTACAATTTAGTAATAAGAAGGCAAAAAAACTAATAAAAATGGGTGAAATACTAAACAGATGCTTCACAAAAGGAGATATATTGTATAAATGACAAGCCTACAGAAAGATGCTCAACATCATCAGCCAACAGAGAAATGCAAATTGAAATGAAAGGTACCACCATGAGGTACCCCTGTCCACTCACTCGATGGCCAAGATTAGAACAGAGCACCAACGCCAAGCTCCGGCAAGGAGGCGAAGGAACTGGAACGTGTGAATGCTGCTGGTGGGAAAGGCACTTTGGGAAAGAATCTACGAAAGTATCTCATAAAGCCAAATCATATTTACAAAGCAACTTACTCATAAACCATGCTTATAAAGTTATCATACAAGCCACATTCTACGCCCAGGAATTTAGGCAAGAGAAACTGAAACATATGTTTATGGGGATGTGTGAGTGTTCATGGCAGCTGTATTCAGTATAGCTCCAAACTGGACGCCATCCAAATACCCATCATCTGGTGAATGGATAGTGGGTTTTTTCCTGGAACACTGCTCGGCAGTCAGAGGGACTAGAAGACTACATGCAGCAACAAGGAGGGCCTTCAAACACATACTATGATTCCACTCTTACGAGATTCTAGAAACGGCTAAGCGACAGGGACAGAACGGTACCCGGGGCTGCCCGGGGCTGCAGCTGGGGCGCGCTGAGTAGCCAGGGGCACAAGGAAGTTTCCTCTGGTGTAGAAAAGCAGCATTCACCATCCTGCCTGCAGTGGCCACACAAATGCATAAACTTACCGGCGTTCGTCAAACTGTAGACTTACAATAAATTTTACTGCACATGAATATCTTGATTTTCAAAGAGCTTTGTTGTTTTTTTTAAAGAATAATCTAATGGGGCACAATGGAGATTTGGATTAGTAAAAGGGGAGGCCAGAGGTCTTTTGGGCTGAGCAAACACAAAGCTCATTGGTTATTGTTCTTTAAAAGCAAAATAAACAAGAGCATGGGCTTGAGTATGGTTGGCTTAGGGTGCAAAACACAGCCCAGCAAAGGGCCACCCCCCGCACCAGCCCCCCTCCGTCCCCAGGGTTGAAGCACAAGATGTTCCTAACAGAGAGTAGAGAGCAGATGTTGTGTTGGGGGCAGGGCAGAGGGCAGCCTTGGCAGAGGGACTGCGCTGGCTTTGGCGAGTGTGCAGTGACTTGGGGGAACAATGGAGGGACCCATGCTTGCATGGCGCCGGGTCCTGGTAAATGGACTGGCGGAACCTCTCAGGCCCTAAACCTCCCTCCAAGTCTCTGATTCGAATCCTCTGCAGCTCTACGCTGGAAGTGAGAGCCACAGGAGGGATCAAAGGCGGAAGAGATAAGGAGGTAGAAGAGATAACGCGGTGGAATTTCAGGATCACGTGCCATGGGGGCGGGGCATGTGTTCTTCCCGCTGTGGAGCCAAAGGGGTTGTGTCAGTGAGAGGCTCAGCCCGGCATAGGTGTGGGGGCTTCCTTGTTATACTGTGCGGATGGACGTGGGCTGTGAGCAGCCTCCGGGGGCTGTCAGAGGACGGGCAGGGGTGACCTGAGAGGCCTTCAGAAGCCTCGGTGGCCCCCGGTCTGCCCACAGTTCCACCGTCAGTTAATCAGTCACTCATTGCTCAGAGGGCTCCAGGGGTTGAGGGGGTGGGCTCTGGACTCAGCCCGTTTCGGTCACTTCTCATACTCGCTGTGCGCCTTGGGAGAGTGCGAACCTCGGGAGAGTGCGAACCTCTCCACGTGTCACTGTCCACCTCTGCAAAATGGGGATAATGACCATACTTCCCCTTATAGAGTTATTGTGAGGATTAAACAAGATAACGCCTGTAAATTCTGGTCTTAGTCGCGTATTGCTGCTGTGATAAAATGCCACAAACTTAGTGGCTTAACGCAACACCCGTTTATTATCTCACAGCACTGGAGACCAGAACTGAACACCAAGGTGCTGGCAGGACTGTGCTCCTTCTGGGGGCTCAGGGGAGAATCTGTCTCTTTTCTTCTCCAGCTTCCAGGGGCCACCTACACCGCTTGGCTCACGGCCCCTCCCTCCACTGGCAACGCCAGCAGTAGCGCACCCTCTGTCTCTCTCCGACTCTCTCTAGTCTCCATCTTACAAGGACCTTTGTGACCACACTGGACTCACCCAGACAATCCGGGATAATCCCCATCTCAGGACCCTTAATTTAACTACACAATTACGCTAAGTCATTGTTGCCGCAGTTACGGGCTAAGTTATATGCCTTTCCCCCATTTGTCTATTGAAGTGCTGACCCCCAGAACACGACTGTATGTGGAGATGGGGTCTTTAAAGGGGTAACTAAGTGAACACGAGGCCACCAGGGTGGGCCCCCATCAATGGGACTGGTGTCCTGGGAAGGAAAGAGAACTTGCACACAGGTGTGCAGAGGGAAACGAGAGGGAGACACGGGGAAAAGGTGGCGTTGGCCTCTACAAGCCACTGGGGGAGAACTCAGGACAAACCAGCACTGACGAGACCTTCCTGCCTCCAGAGCTGTGAGAAAATAAACTTCTGTTGTTCAGGGACCCAGCCCGTGGAGCCTGGCGACAGTAGCCCGGCTGGACTGACGCAGCCATGTGAGGCCACGAATTCATAGGGATTAACGTGTGGACATCTTGGGGGACATCATTCTGCCTAACACAACCCTCAACAAGTGTTAGCCATCATCAGCAGCAGTACTACTAGCAGTAGTATCGCGGCAATTAAGCACTGCCCACGGGACATCTTTTTTCTCCCTCCAATGGCTGTCACATACAAGCACCCTAACGTTTAATAACGAAGGCTGTAAAACCCCATTTCCCCAAGGGGTTTCCTCGGGCAGGTGAGGAGCACCCCTAACCGCATTCGCGTTTATACACGACCAGTGCATTTTCGCATGCTGTCACGGGATCCCCGCAGTCATCCTTTTGGCCAGGCTGGGCAAGATGACCTTCACCTTAACACAGATGGGAAAACTGGGTGGCTGGCTCGCTTGTGGTCACACCAGGCTTGCACACTTGAGTAGGTGAACGAATTTGGGTCTTCTGTCCTGCAGCTAGGAGACCTTGCAAGGGCTTGCTGCTTTCGGAACACCTGTGTGCAAAGCGCCCCCCATCGGGCCTCCCGGTGCAGGAGGAGGAGGGCGGGGCTTGGGGTTCTGCCACTGCCCTGAGGGAGGGGCCAAAGCTCATGCAGGGGCGGGCAGTGAGTGACTGGCAGGGGGCGATGCAAGTTCGGGGCAAAGGCGAGGTGGCGGCCTGGAGGCCATGTCCAGGGTCCTTTCTCCACACCAGGGAGTCCTCACCTCGCCCGAGGGCTGGGGACTTGAGGGGACAGAAAAGGGAGTCAGGCTGGGGTTGCAGAGGAAGGCCGGGACATCTGTCCTGGGCCCAGCCTGCTGTACGCCTGGTGCCACGGGAGGCCCCTGTGAAACGGCCTCATGTTTCGAACTGCTAAAAATAAAATTCGCAGTGGAATTTCCTCTGAGGAGGAAACAGAAACAGAGAAAACAAAATCCCAACCCTGAGGGAACACTCGTCCTTCTGTCTGCATCTGGGAAGTCTGCGGGTGTGTGGTGCTAACCCAGGCCCTTTGTAATGGGGTCAGCAGCCGGCTCCGTTGAGAGGCCCCCGCTCAGGGACCTGCGGGCCTCCAAGAATGTGAGCGTTCAGAGGGTGCCAGGAGCACAGGGGCCGCCTCTGGGAGGCTGCTGCCCAGAACAGAGGGTCTGCAGCCTGCCTGGCGTAGCCCCCGCTGCTGCGCTGGCACGAAGACTACCTGAGGTCTTGGAGGGCTGAGGCCTGTTTTTGCTCAGGTCCCAGCTGCTGCTGAGGGAGAGGTACTCCCCTGTGACAGGGCAGGCCCAGTCAGTCTGCCTCTGCCCACCAGGCCCTGCCCTCCCCCATACCCGGGCCAGTGTCCTCTCTGGCGCCCTGCTCAGCTCAGCTGCCACCTCCTCCAGGAAGCCCTGCCTGATTCTCCTAGTTGAAGGTAGTCTTGCCCATTCCTGTGTTTTCACAGACCTTGGTAGATTCCAGCACTTACAGCTGACTGTGGTGTTTAAACCTGTCTAAAATATTTGGGGTGATCTGCCATTTGGAGGCCGCAGAGAAGATGTCACGAGCCCAGGAAACAGGGGTTGCAGCCAGCTTGGACTCCCTCTTGCTGTGTGACTTGCTCTGTCCAGGCACACCTCCTCTCTTGGCCTCCGTGTATCACCTCGCAGTGAAGTAGGGATATGACTACCACCCACGCAGGATGTCACCGGGTCAGCGAGGTTACGGATGTCACTGTCAAGCTTCAAAGTGTTAGGGCTCAGGGGTGCATTTCCAGGCACCGCACTTCAAAGGACACAGGCACAGACTAGTGACAGACTCAAGAGGGAGGTGGTCGGCCTCTTCCCACCCATGCAGGCTTGCCTCGGAGGACAGGATGGGGACTGGCTTGCCTTGTGTGGCCCTCAGGGAGGCAGACTTCGGCTCAGCACAAACAAAGAGGAAAACGGCACAGTCGTCAGAGTCCCCCATGGCAGAAGCGCTCATTTAGTGAGCTCCCCATCACTGGAGGGACAGACAGCCACCTGGCAGGAATCCAGCACAGAACGGAAACTGGACCAGACAGCTTGACCTCCTGTCATCTTCTGATTCTAGGGCGTTATTGCAAGCCATTGGCAACAGACGCCAGCTCGCTTGTGACCTCGAGTGGCCTCCGAAGGGAGAGAGTGAGGGAAACAACCCCACTCATGGGGTCGCAGGCAGTGAGAATCGAACGTTATTTCCCATCTGCTGGCCATCCCCTATTCACTGTCACTTCGACAGGAAGGTCATCCCAGGCAAGAGCCAAGTCTCTAACCAGGCCAGTAGTAATCCTTTAATATCTGCTTCTGACATCATCACCTAACGGGCCTGTGGCTGCGCGGGCTCCTGAGAGACAGCGATCTAACGGAGTCAGAGGATGAGCACAAACTGATAAGCAGATGGCGTGGAAAGTGTTTGCGAGAACGGCACCGCTGGGCTCAGCTCACCTGGTCTCCGGCCGGCCCTTCCACCCACCGCCGCTCCCCAGGTTTCCCCAGATGCGCGGACAAACTCTGCAATTACCGTGTATGCAAAGTGTTGACTTATAATCAGCTGCTTCCTTTGGTCAAAAGTCCCCCAAAGTTCCCATCGGGGTTGGGAATCAGGGTCAGCAGGCCCAGGAGTCCCTGGTCTTTCCATTATGTGGCTGTGTGTGGGGGTTGGACCACGGTCTAAACCCACTGGGGGTGCAGTGATGACCGATTCCGGCGGGGGTGGGGGGAGAGTGGGGGTGGGGCGAGGACCTATGCTACTCTGAGGTCTGCTTATCCCCAAACGCAGGCAGCCCTCCCACCCTGTTGTCCGTGACAATGCTTGTAATTCCACCATTAGTCATCTCACTTGGCTGAAAACAGCAAGTTTCAAAATGTGCTCTGTGGGGCCCCTAGGAGTTCCCAGGGCCCCTCAGGGGCTGGGGCACTGGGATAACTAAAGAGGACGGGGCTTCCATCGGGCCACTGCCACTGTCATCTGATTTCACTAAAGAGGAAAAAGGTAGAGCCACTGGATTAAGAGATACTCACATTTCTCTGTATTATCTAAAAGTTGTCAATGAATGTGTATTAATTTTGCTAAGAGGTCAGGCTAAAACAAGTTAAAAACAACAGGCCTGGAGCATTTGAGCAGGCAGGGGCCTCAGGAAGCACCCAGCCCTGCCCTCCTGTGTGTGGGGGGAGCCCAGCGGCCCGCAGAGGGTTGTTTCTGCTCCTGTCTCCCGTGGTTAGTGCACTGAGATGCCCAGACAGGGAGGCTCGGGAAGTTCCTCCACGAATCTGACTGTAAAGTGCTGGCAAAATGCACTGGATCTGTGCCATGATCCCCCTGAGGGCCTGCGGGAAGGGGCTGCCGAGAGTGGGAGGGGAGAGCCCTCGAAACCAGAAACCAGCTCCAGGTGGGGCAGGATATTCCCCCAACTCTCTGAATGGGGGGCCAGGGCGGGAAGGGAGGGGCGGTGTGGACATGCAGGCCTCAGGTCCCCACAGGTGGGAGGAGTGCTGCCCTGCCAGCCACTGACCCGCAGGTGCTGGGACGGCCTCGCCGAGCCAACAGAGCCTCCTCATTTTACAGACGGAGAAACAGGCACGGGGGTCGGCTTGGCCACGAACTGATTTATACCGAGCCATCCCCGAACAGCAGGCTCCTGATCCCTGGACCGTGGGGTGAGGCGGGGATCTGGCTGAAAGCAGCAGGGTGCGTCCCCATGAGGACAGTGAGGGTGGCTGAGCCGTGAGACCCTGGCCACTGGGGAGCTCTGCACTGAGGCTGCCCAGCGGGTGTTGGGGCCCCATGCATAACACGTGGGAGTTAGGGTTAGAGCAGTGGTTCTTCCATTCTTACAGCTTTGGACTCAATACACGTTTTTTTACACTGGGATATTAACATAGAGATTGCCATCTTTTTATTTTACCAGGTAAAGGCTTTGCCAAAAGTTCTACCATTTACCATCACTACCATTTCAATTATACAAAGACATTATGGGAAGAGCATACTCTCAGAGTAAAGGTTGATTCTACAAGCGGAAAGAATTTCGTTTTATAAACAACTCACTACAATTTCCTTATTTTTAGGAATAAACCAGCTCTGGTCGGCATATGAGAACTTCCAGGCTGGACAGATGACCTGTGAGACCCCTTCCAACCCGGAAGGGATGGGGTTCTAGACCGGGGGTCCTGAGAATGTCTCTTTGGCCCCTCACGCTTCCAAAGCCACCTCTTGCTCCCAGGAGCACGGCGTGGCCAAGGCTCAGAGGGGAGTCCAGAGCAGCTGCTCTGCGTCTATGGGGAGATGAGTGGGTACAGCTGTGTGCCAGTAAAACTTAAACTTTATTTACGGACACAGACGTTCGAATTTCATATAATTTTCAGGTCTCACAAAATATCATTCTTCTTTTGATTTTTTTCTTAAGTACTTCAAATATAAAAACCATCCTTAGCTCGTGGGCTGACCAGTTGGTGTGACCTGCAGGCCGTGGTTTGCAGGCACCGGTCTAGGCTGTTGCTCTCGCCCTGAATCTGTCACCATCAGCCAGGTGGCCTTGGGCAGGTTGCTTCACCAGCGTGGTGTCAGCCCCTTCACTGTTTACAAACCAAATTCAGTCCAGACTCAGCACAAAGGGGAGGTGCCTGCCAGGGGCTGTGCGGGCAGCTGTCTACTTGGCCTCAACCTCGTCAAATGAAGAAAATGGACAAATGCGCTTCCCCGGGTGTGCCAACGTACCTTCTCCTGAGACACAAGGCTTCCTGGGCTTACAGACTGGGGGTCATCTCCTCTGCACTTGGGACAGATCCGATCCTCGCTGCTCCTGAAGACACACAAACAAATCTGGCTGAGTGAGACATTCACGACACCCTGGCACCAACCTCTGTTTTGAAAGCTCCAAAAACCTAGGCCCCGCCCAGAATGGTCCGGATGCCAGCGAGCACGCAGGTCCACAATCCCAGACCCACCATTCCCAAACCTCGAAAGCACTGGGCACCCAACGTCTTCTGCAGTTCACAGTGAGCTTCTTTGGCAGCCAAACCTGACCCGAAGTGACTGGAGGCTATTACCCCATTTAGTGTGAATATTTGTTTCATTGCAGAAATAGTAATAGGCTTGATTACAAGGTGCTGCCCCAATCCCCACTGGAAGAATTACGTAATAATACATTGATTTGCTTTTCTGAAATCTGAAAAAATTCTGAATTTCAAAATACACCTGAGCGAGGGGCTCAGGTAAGGGATTGTGGATCTGTGGCTGCCTGTGTTCTCCGCTTCACTCCCTGGGGTTTCGGTCTCCTCGGTGCAGGAATCACAGATGCCCAAGGCTGCTTAGAATAAGAAGGGGCCTCAAAGAACACCTGGCCTGCAGCTCTCCACCAGGACTGGGTGTCAGACTGTGACCAGGTGACACACGGGCCTCTGGGCTTTTACAAAGCTCCTGAGGGATTCTGGTCCACAGTCAGAGCCACTGGCCAGGCCCCAAACGTGAGGCCTCGGAGGGCACATGGATTGGCCGAGGGCAGACAGCGTCAGGAGCAGAGCTGGGCAGAACTCTGCATGCCTCAAGCCTGAGTCCCTCCGACACCCAGTCAGCTCCCTGCCCACCTCTGCCAGGTTTTGGAAGCACCGGGAGAGGGGCCAAGAGACCCAGTGCCAAAGCCCAACCTTTGACCACCCCGCCCCCGCAACCTGGCCTTTCCCTGGCCACGCCTCCCTCCCCCCATCATCAAACCATCTGAACTTTTCAAACTGGCCTGGTTCACTTTTCCCACCTTCTTACGCTGTAAAGCCCCAAACAAAGGCTGAGCTGGGGGCATAAGGCAGTTAAAGAGCACTTTTGCCAGGAACCTGACCCAGGGCAGGCTGACCGAATCTCTCCATTAGGCCTCACTGCCTTCACCTATAAAATGGGACAATAATAGTATCCACCTTTCAAGGCTCTTCTGCAGACCCAAGGAAAGAGGCACACAGTAGGTCCAAACTAGTTGCTTAAGGTGGGATGCTGATGATTGTGTGGATGTCACACCTGTAGTTACTGATATTTTAAATATTTTATATATGTCTATAATGTGTATTTATATATGTACATATTCATTTATAAATATATGCATATTCAATGAGATCCAAATATATCACCTATAAATACATACACATATAAACACAGATTCTTTGTTCCCTTTAAAACTGTTCTCAGCAAACAGCACGAGGGAAATATTGTGGAAGGAGATACATTCGTATAACAGTTCACCATTTACTGAGAAAGTTTGTATTCACTATTACAAAAACTTTTTGGAACATTATTGATTGTGCCTCTTCCTCCTGAGGTGGAAAACAGCTTTACCCGCATTTTACAGAGAAGAAGGACCAGGCTTCGAGACGCGAAGCCCTTCGCACTGCCTCCCAGTAAGGAAAGAGCCCGGCTGGGCCTGATCTCTCCTCGCCCTGGACGGCCTTCTGCTGTGGCAGCTGACATCTGCCTGTGGCCACTTCTTCCTCCAGGAGTCAGAAGGGGCAGCAGTGTCAGGGACGGAAAGGAAAGGGTGTGGAAACTGAGGCCCAGAGAGATGAAGTCACCTGCCCAAAGCCACAGGTTCCTCTCTCACTTGTCTCCCATCACAGGTCCCTCCCGGGCACCTTCTTCCCACTGACCCCTCACCTCAAGTTCTCAGAGAGACAGGCGGCGCAGCAGAGGGCTCTGGGCTCCGGTGGGTCTTGGCAGGCGGTGGGGGGGCACCCGAAGGGAAACTCGTTCTCATCGGGGGCTGGGCGGGGGCCGCTGACTGAGCCAGAGGCCATCCTGAGGTCCCAGCCTGGCCAGGGGGGCCGGCTAAGCTCCTCTGGGGAGGGGACCCGCCTCGTGGAGTCTGTGCTGGAAGCAGAGGTGAGTTCTGGCGTGGGCCACCCTCTCTGGCAAGCAGGGGTCTGATGACTTTATCTTCTCGCTGCCTTGGGTGGTTCAACGTCACAGCTGAGTCACAGCAGGGATGGAGCAGGAATTACCCTTTGTGGTGAAAAAAGAAAATCCCCTGGATGCTGACTGAAGGCTCTAGGAGTGTCCAGTCATTCTTCAGAGTGACAGAGAGCAACAGAGCGAGTCAGAGAGAAAAAAACAACCATGTCACGGACTTTCAGGAACCACAGTCAGAGTTCCCCTGTCGGAGAACCTCAAGCTGCCGCTGGCTTCCTCCAACCTCCTCCTGCCCCAAGGAACCTCAGCACAGAGAGACAGGGCTGGTGACTTGTCTTTGTTCCCTGGGGCCTCTGAACAGCCTGGAATTCTGGGTGGGGGTGCTCGCTGACCTGGTGGAAATCCCCAGGTCTTGGTGTCAGATCCAAAAAGGCGAGTCCCAGGTGTGTTGGCTCTGCCCCGTCCAGTGTCTCAGATAAACTCACTTCCTCATGGCGGGTCTCAGTCATCCCACCTGTAAAAAATGCGCTGCAACAGATGGTCTCCAACACCCCTCTGGGCTCGAAGATTCTGGGGCCCTATGGTCAAGGCAACCAGACGGAGCAGGAAGCTTCTGATGGCCCTGCCAGTGGCATTCCTCATCTGTCACCATGACAACGCAGGGCCCTCCCCTTCTTTCAAGTCCAAGTCCTCATAACCATACACTGCTCAGGGTGTTCCTCAAGGCTTTGTGCAGGAAGTCATAGATGGCCACATACCCAGGTCAGGCACGACCACTTCCTGGTCCTAGGGAGAGTAAAGCTCTAAATAAATACAAGGCCACAGGGAGTTGGTGGTCTCAGTGGCCAAGTGAGACACAGATCCAGTGTTGGGTGGGAACCGTGGCTCCTGGAGCATCTACAGTGGGCAGGGCAACCTTTCCCTTCCTGTTCCTTAAAGCAACCTGCTGGGAATTCTGCGGCCACGTCTAGGCACAGAGGAGCAAGATGCCTGGTCCAAAGTCACACAGTTCCTGGCGGTGGAGCAGGATTTGTGCCACGTCTGTGGGACTCCAAGCTCTGTGTTCCCTCACCCATACGAGAGACATGACAGCAAGGCCACATGGGGGAGACTACAGAGCCCCGGATGGAGGCCAGAGCACCCAGCCTCTGCTTTTCACCTATCAAACGGAAAAGACGATCCTTCCCTTTCTTTCCATCCTGCTGGGCAGCTAGTAGGGGGTTTGCGAACTTTTATAATGGTTTCAGGTCACGGGCTTTGAGATCTAAAAAATCTGGGCTTAGATCTTAAGAATACCATTTACTAGCTGTGCGCCCTGGGACAAGGTCTGTAACTTCCGAAGCTCAGTTTCTGCATCTGTAAAATGGGGATAACGATAACACCGACTTCACCTGTTTGACTAAATGAGGTCGTAGGTGAGACTGTGGCATGATGCACGGCCCAACTGTGGTACTCAAAAGGCTTTGACATGTATTCCGATGATGGCCACAGGCCTCCCAGGTCCTTGAGATCAGGGGAAAGGATTAAAGTGGTAAATGACACTTATAATATGGTGTTTTCCCACCTATCAACTTTATCTGAGCCTCGCAAGTGGACAAGACAGGTCAGATGTTGTCCTCTGACCCGAGATAAATTCAACTGCCCGCCTTTCCTGGAGCAAAACTGGGGCTACCACGGGCTGCTGGCAAAGAGGGCACGGCACCCTGGCACTGCAGTGTGAACCAGGACCTCTGCCCTCCCTGGGCCAGCCCTGGCCCGGCCCTCTCAGCAAATGACCATGAGGCCTGCTTCAGACGAGGCTGTCAGAAAGGCACTCCCTTAACCGCGTGCCCCAAAACTGCAAACTTCCCTGTGCCCCAACTGTTGTTCCCTCTTTCTCTTGGTTTGACACAGACAGGCACCCAGGGCTTCTCTCCCCATCCAAGCTCTGGGTCCCTTTCTGCCGAATGCCCTTTCTCTCCCCTCTGTCTTCAATGCTTCCCTCTATCAGCATCAATAGGCCCCAGCTGTTCTAGTAATAAAAATGGTAAGTACTACTTTTTAGTGCTGTGTGAAGTGCTTCCACAGGCACCGCCTCATCTGATCGTCACAGGTCCCTGTGAGGCAGGTACTGACATCACCTCCATTTTACAGATGAAGGCTCAAGGAGGCTGAGGGACTTGCCCAAGGTCTCACGGACAGTGAGTAGGGACTCTGGAACCCAGAGCCTGGGCTCTAATCCCAAGTCGGGCTTGGAAACGCTCTTCACCCTCATCCCAGTTCTTCCGTCGCATCTACACTCTCTCCTCACTCGAAGAGAACTTCTAGAAAAGATGACCTGCACAGGTGCTCCACTGCCTCATTCACATCTCCACGGAACCACCGCCCCAAGGTTCTCAATGTCAAAGTAGCCAGGGTCCCGGACCTGCCCCAGTTTTCATCCAACCAGCCCTCTGGCCTGCACCTGGCACGACTCCGGGCCCCTCCTTTAGAATTCTCTTCCTCTCTGGGCCTCCGTGGCTTCACCCCCCGGATCCGCGCAGCCACATCTCCCCACTTGCTTTTCCGGGCCCACCTGGGCCAGATCCCACTCTCCCTTGGAGTCTCCGTAGGACGCCCGAAGGATGGGGCTGGGCTCCCGCCTTTGCGATTCCGTTGCCTCCTGCAACCCGGCTTGCCCGTGTGGCCCCCAGCTCTGTCCCCGTCAACCCCCTTTCGGCAGGTGCCTGTCCTCTCGCCACCGCCACTACTCCTGCTGAGTAAGCGGCGAGCAGCGCCCGCGACTGTTCACGGATGAGCTAACCGGGCGCCCGCAGCAAGGGCGGGGGCCATGAGGCCCGGCTGGGCTCTGCAGCCGCGACTCCAGGGCCCGAGCCGCGCGTGGGGAGCCCCGCACTGGGGAGTCCCCGCCCGAGCGAGCGGCACCTGGGACTTCCAGGGCGGGGATCCCGCATGGGGCCAGGGGCCAGGGGCGCGGGCCGGGCACCGCCCGCAGTCCGAGGCCAGCGTGGGGGTGGGGCGGGGTGCAGTGCGACCAACCTCGGCGCCTCCGCCGCAGCCACCGCCTCCCTGCGGCCCAGCGCAAGCTTCCGGTGGGGCCCGGAGGACGTAGCCGGGCGGCGGAAGCCGGAGAGGGCGGGGGCGGGTCTCCACAGACTGAGCGGGCTCGGGAGACCACCCCGGGGGCGGGGCGAGCTCTCCGCCTGATGGGGAAACTGAGGCCTGCGACACCCCTGGCTCTTGCCTGCCAGAAACCCCGCGTGGAGGTGGGGTGAGCAAGCGCAGAACCGAGTCCTGCCTTCTTGGATTCCTGCAAAGAGCCTGGTGCAGTGCCAGGCTCGTCCACCCTTTCCGATGGGCGCAGTAAGCAAAGGGCTGGTGCAAAGTGGTGGTAGGCAGGGTGTTCTTACAAAACTAGATCCTTCAAGGAACCATTTCTGTTTTCGTCTGTTACACACACACACACACACACACACAGAAACTTACTCCCTATGAATTTGTGTTTTCAATCAAAATACTTATGGAATTGGTGTGGAGATAGAATTTTTGTTATGAGATACAACCTTCCTTTATTTTTGCGAATTTGACAAAGGCTTCTCCATCAGACCTCGAAGGTCTGCAGGACTGTCAGCTGAGGAGTGAGCTGCCTGCTTTGTTGGTTTAGGTTTGTTTTAGTTACTCAGAGGCACCGATTAAATTCTCTTTACGTATAGGGTCCCATTTTTTTGTCTTGACACCCAGCTGCAGTTGGGAACTGTGTTTTAGTTCCTTGGTGTTCTTTTTTGTGTTTAGTTCTTTTTTCTTTGTTTTTTCACCTCGGGCCACCTTCTGACACAGAAGCTTGCAGGGCAGATGCCCTCCCGTGGGAGGAGGGCCTCTAGGTCCTCCCAGGAGGGGAGACACCTGTTCTGGACCAGCAGGAGGTGTCAAGGCGCCTCCAAGAGGGGCAGTCCGTGGGAGGTTGCCCAGACGTGGTCTCTGTGGGGACTTTCAATTCTAAGAGGAAAAAAAAGGGCTCAGAGTTTTGAGTCTCTGATTTAAAAATTCATTGATTCTCAGTCCACTCCATGAAGGATTTGGGGCCTATAAAAGCCATTCTCTAGTGTCAGTTCTCTCCCACCCACCCCGAACGAACCAGGGTAAATGAACAGGCAGCCTGACCTCACTCTCTTCATGTGCCACATCCTGTTTTCAGATTAATGAGCTCATTTGGTGGAAATTTACCAAGGGAAATAGTTTAATTTTGGAAAGTACCAAAAACTTATCTGTAGTCACTCAGCTTATTTCGGGGGGCTCTTGAAGTAGAGGGGGCATCACCAGGGGAACCTCTGAGAGCTCAGGGAGCGGCAAGGCTGCAGAAATCGAAAGCTGAGCCTCATGGGGCCAAACCTGACGCAGAAAGGAAATGAAACCCTTTGGAGACCACTCATCTCTCCCCAGGAGAAAAACTTTTCTTTCAAAAATAAACTTAACAAGAAAAGTAGTCCATCTGGCTAAGGCCCACCACCACCTGGTGGCCCGAGTGTGGGGCCACGGCTGCGAAAGAAGAAAGCACATCCAGGGGAGAAGGGCCTGGTGGGGCCTCAGCCGCCCCTTTCACGCCCCTGTCTGCTCTGCCTTCGAAGAGGAACCGAAAGGCTTTCCTTCAGTTTGGCCCCGATCCTCTAGCTGTCGGGCTCTTGACATTAAAGTTGCCTTATAGCCATTTGAGCTTCCGGCTCCTGCAAGGAGCTAAGGACTGAATGGCAAGGATTACTTGGAAATTAAAATTTTGTGAGCCATTCAGCATTGAAGATGATGGAGCACCTGTGCTCCCTAAGGATCTGACCACCTCCTGGCCTGCCTTGTTTCCTAGAGTAGAGATTTTTTAATCCTCTTTCAGATGCAGAATAGAAAAATGGTGAAAACGGACAAGGCCCTGCCAACTGAGTACTGGGATGAAAGGAACTGTGTCTTCCTTCCCTTTGCCCTGTCTGAAATCTGTAGGGATGTACTGGAGGCTATGTTTATATATTGAAATGAGCAGTGGACTAAGGGTCAAGAGATGTATGTTCTGGGATCCCCTCCCCCCTCCGGCCACGAAACCAGTTGTTTGGGGGTGGGGGGAGGCATGGAGCGGGATAGGGTGGGAAGGTAAATAAATGAATGCTTAAGTAATAATTCAAAAAATTATAGTTCATTGATTTTTTTTTTTTTTTTTATTAAAGAAACAGTAATGTATGGTTGCCTCTCACATGGCCCTCACAGGGGACCTGGCCTGCAACCCAGGCATGTGGCCTGACCGGGAATCGAACTGGGACCGTCTGGTTCCCAGCCCGCACTCAATCCACTGAGCTACACCAGCCAGGCCAGTTCATTGATTTTTTAAGCAGAAAATGATCATAAAGATCACAGAACATGTTAGGTTTTTCAAACTTTGTATTAGCAGTAGGACTGTGTCTTTGAATACGTTGTAACTTGGAGCCCAAATATATAAACTAGCTAAAAACAGAGATGCTTTGTTAAGCAGAGCACCTGGCCAGGGGGCTGTGTGCTGGGCTTCTCTCCTCCTCATCCTGACCTCTTGGTTCTAGGTACACAGTTGGAAAATCAAGAGCCTTAAAAGACAGTTAAAAAAGGAAATCATGAACCTAATGAGATAAGAAACTGGGATTGTCTCCTGGACTGGCTTCCCTCTGCTGTCCTGGTCCGTTCAAGTTTCTCTGACAAATGCTTTTCCACCTGTTATAGTTCAGGATGCTGGTAGCCAAAGGCATCAGAGGAAGGAGAGGTTATACCGGCCTGAGGGAGGCAGGACCAGACTGGAGCCTAAGCATCTGGAGGATTGGGGTCTGTGGTTGCGATTAAAAATACGAACAGTGACAATAATAGTGACCGCCCTTTATTTAATATGAGAGACTGCTCTGAGAGTATCACGACAATTGCTCCATTTA
>PVJI01013482.1:0-47599 GCA_004026765.1 Micronycteris hirsuta
ACTTAGGTTGTTTCCAGCACTTGGCTATTGTGAATTGTGCTGCTATGAACATAGGAGTGCAAAGGTTCTTTTGAATTGGTTTTTCAGACTTCTTAGGGTATAAACCCAGTAGTGGAATTGCTGGGTCGAACGGCAGTTCCATTTTCATTTTTCTGAGGAAGTTCCATACTGTTTTCCACAGTGGCTGCACCAGTCTGCAACTGTTTGAGGTTGATGGGAAAGTTATCAATAGCTCCATTTTCTGGCTGAGGAAGCTGATGTAAGGAGTTAGTCACCAGCCCCTGATCATACACAGTTGGTACAAGACTTGGTCAGTAAGAGAAGCCACATCTTCTGAAATCTGAACTGCTGTTCCACAATTTCCTCATTTGCCCTCTGGATGAGACTGCAGAGAGGGAAAGTCTCACAGTTTAATGAAGGAACTCCGGGTCACAGGACTTGGAACTGCATCAGTATCTTGGAAGAGGAAAGCAGAATGGAGAGTCTGAAAGTGAATGGGGCACCAGACCAAAATGAGAGAATGGCTGAGTGGACACGAAGCCAGCCACCTCAGAAGTGGATGATGCTAAGTGGTCATGGGAAAGGTACCAGCTGGAAATAAAAAAGAGAGAGAGACGACATGGATAGCTAATCCTGAGAAATGGTAGGGCACCGAGCAGGGTGAATCAGTAATGACAGATGAAGTTTGCTTCCAGGAAAAGGTTTTATATCTTTGTCCTACCAATCACAAGGCCCAAGAGGGGCCAAGTATTAATTAGTTGGCTGGGCTCATATAGATCCGGGGCAAGCCAGGTTTAAGAAATAGGAGACATTTCTCCCTAAATTGATCAGCATAAAACTTTGTAAAATGCCAGCAGAAATTGAGACGCCAATCCTAAAATTTATATGGAAATGCAAAGGATAAGGCAAAACAATTTTGAAAAGTAGGAAGTTAGAGGACTTTCACGTCCCAACTTCAACCCTTACTGTGAAGGTACAGCAGTTCCTTAGGGGGATGGATAATCTCTTCAACAAATGCTGCCGGGACAATTAGATATCTACACACAAGGAGATTAAATGAACTCTTACCTCACACCGTACCCCAAATTTACCCACACAAGTGATCATAGACCTGAGTATCGGAGACAGAACTATAAACCTTTTAGAGGGAAAAGGGAGAAAATCTGTATGACCTTGGGTTAGGTGAAATGTTCTTTAGAATCAAGAGAAAGTAAAATGATAAATTGGACTTTATTTCATGGTTTGGGGTTCTATCTGGGCAGTTCAGTAAGACCCAATGGACGATGGTGTACATTGCATGAACTGAGATCTTTTTGTGTCTGTAAGTATTTTGTTCATATTCTGCTCTGAGTTGGGCCAGTAAAGCCACTAATTATCAGTCATTACAATGACCAGTGACAGTCATTGCAATAGGTCCCTAGGGCTGCTATAATAAATAATCACAAAATGGTGGCTTAAAGTGACATAAATTTCTTACCTTAAAGTTCTAGAAGTCAGGAGTTCAAATGCAGTGTCACTGGGCTGATGTCACGCTGTCCACAGCACTGGCTGCTTTCAGAGGCTTAGAGGAGGGTCCTTGGTCCCGTCTGTCCCAGCTGCTGCAGGTTACCTGCACTCCCTGCTTGCGGCCCTTCCTCCATCCGGAGAGCCAGCAGCCCAGCATCTTCAAATTCATTCTCCGACACCTGCTTCTGTCACCGCATGCTCTCCCTCCCTCACCTGCCTGCCCTCCCTCACCTGCCTGCCCTCCCTCACCTGCCTGCCCTCCCTCACCTGCCTGCCCTCCCTCACCTGCCTGCTCTCCCTCCCTCACCTGCCGCCTCCTTCTGATAAGGACTCTTGTGGTTACGTTGAGTCCAATGAAGAATCCAGAATAATCACCCCATCACAAGACACTTAATTTAGTCACAGCTACAAAGTTTGTTTTGTCATGTAAAGTAACATTTTATAGGTTCTAGGGTTAGGAATGGACCTCTTAGGGGGATTAGCCTAATGTAGTAATTAACAATATCATTTAAAAATGTTCATTCTGAAGTTACCTAGTTTATCAATTCTTTTTTAAATTAAAAAATTTTTTTTCCGTTTCTTTTTAAAAAATTTTTTATTTATTGTTGCTCAGTTACAGTTGTCCCCATTCTCCCCCTCCTCCCCCATTGTTCTCCCTGGACCTACCTACTCTCACCTTCTATTTTCAATCCTCCCTCCACCCCCAACCAAAAGATCAAGTCAAGGAACATGTATAAAGGACCTATGGACAAAGATAGTTTATCAATTCTTTTAATAGACACAATAAACTTCCATGACTGGTGTGGCTCAGTTGGTTGGGTGTCCCCCCAGAAAGCAAAGGGTCACCAATTCAATTCCCTTTCAGGGCATATGTCTGGGCCGTGGGTTCGGTCCCCAGTCGGGGTGCATGCCAGGGGCAACCGGTCAATGTTTCTCACATCAGTGTTTCTCTCCTCTTTATCCCTTCCTTCCTCGCTCTCTACAAATAAATAAATAAAATCTGAAAAAAATAAATAAAAGATACAATGAACTAAACATAATGACGTATTGAGATACAATTTAATTCTAATGAGATTTTTCATTTTGGACAAAGGCTGTGTGTGTGTGAAGGGGACCCAGGGATTGCAAAGCTGATTCTGCACTCTGCATCTGCACTTTGATACTATGAGACTAAAAATGCCACTAGATGCAAACTACAGAAACAGGGATCATGGTGTGAACAGACTTTCACATTCTCAGTCCTTGGTGTTTCATGGAAAGGGGTATACTTTAGCATAATTGTAGGGCACCAGCTGGTAGAATGTTTAGAATCTTTAATATTTTTTTTAGCTTTTCTTAAACATCTGGTCTTTTCTAGTAAGTGTGTATGTCAAAGAATTTTAATTTTTTAGAGTTCTTGTAATAATACTCCTGTTATACTTTTGCAGTTTCTACTTTATTTCTCAGCTAAAGTTTATTTAAAATCTCAGTGTTAGATTGTGTCACTCTCTCAAACATGGTGGAATAGACAAGCATTGATCCTGTTTCCCCCACGTTCACAATTTTCGCAGCATCTTGCTGAGCAGAGCAGGACTAACCCTAGAAAAGGAACCCACATCACGGCTCGATGAGGTTGCTATTTTCACACCTAAATCCTGGCACTCCACTTTGTAACTAGACGTAGTTATCGTTTTCCAAGAAAACATATATTCAGCCATTCATTTTTATTGATATTCTGCTCTGCTCTGCTCTACTAAGAACTTTCTTATAATTTGAAAATATGTATCTGGAACAACTGTATTTGTTTAAAAACTGCAATGACAGTTTTTAAGTTTCTCATTGCAGTTCTCCCACCAGCAGTGAGCAAAGCTCCCGGGACTCCAGATAGCCACATTCGTGACTCTGGTACCCACACACCATTTCAGATGGTGGCTGCAGCTGGCACACACGCGGGAGCTAATATCATGGAGTGCTTTTCTGGATGCATGCCTAGGACAATGTGGACTCCCGCTGCTGCCCCCGGAATCTGGTCCATGTCCAGCTGGGCCCCAGCACACTCACTGCCAGAAGGGAAGGCTGAACCTCTGGCTCAGGTGAGAGCAAGTACCCCAAGTTGGGTAACCCTATTCAGCCCAGGTCCTAGAAGATTGATACTTGCTCTGTGGCTGAGGGATTCCCTGTGGCTTGGGTATAAAAGTCAGCCTCATGTTGACATACTTTACAGGTATTGTCTTGGTCTGTCTCATGACATGCCTTTGAAGTGGGCATTGGAGAAAACCCTAAAAAGAATTGGAGGACACGCAATGCTTGGGAACAGGGAAGCACACCTGGTGAATTTTACTCCAAATTGTTTCTCCATAAGGCACTTTCCAGTCTGCAGTGCTTGACAAGTAGAGCTCAAGCTGTTGGCTTAGGTTATGGAGACTGAGGTTGAAGTCAGGGTCTTCAGCAAGGCTAGAAACTGAGAGGGGAATGCCTAGAGAGGAGATACCCTAAACCGTGTGTGCACAAAGTGAGACCGCAGGGAGCTCAGCGGAAATAAATAAACGAATGAGTGAGTACACGCGCGCACACACACACACACATACACACACTCACACACTCATTGTCATTTACACACTGCACCCAGGAATGACGAGCTTGGAAGCAGCCAGTTTGTTTAAGAATGTGTCCAGCTTGTCCACCAGAATGTTGCTTGTGTTGTTTGCTGTTGACAATATACCCAGAGTCCCGTCTGTTACAGAAAATAATGCCCAGCACAGAGCATTCTTTCTTTCACATGCCTAAGTCTGCCATTAAGTCAGCAAGTCATTGCATTAAGAAAACTTCTAAACAAAGGTTTCAGTATTTCAGATCCAGTAGCAGCTAAAGATGCTTTGAGACTTCTGGTCAAGATGGCCACATGGGTAAACGCGGTACTCGCATCTTCCCACAAGCACGTCCAAATTACAACTAAACTACAGAACCACCATCATTCAGAACTGCCTGATATCTGGCTGAATAGAAGTCCTACAAGTAGGGGTTTAAAAAAGAAGCCACATTAAGACTGATTGTAGGGGCAGAGATGTGGACCCAGCTGGTCCCACACCCGCATGTGGCAGATAAAAATAGGGAGCGACATCTCAGCTGCAGAATGTGGAGGTCCCCCCTGAGGAGGGAGGGGTCCCAGCCCCACACCAGGCCCTCGAGACCACTATGCTGAACACCTGAAACTAGATTACACATGAACAAGGAATGGTGTGTGTGTACATGTGTATAAGTGTGTGGTGTGTATGTGCACATGTGTCATGACATTTGAGTGACAATGTCTTGACTACACAAGGTTTTTGTGCAGGGCGATGACAAATACTGATTGAATTTCATACACTGTGATCTAAGAGCCACAGCTCTGTTTTTAAAAGGAATTGGTTATTAAGCGATGAGAGTTTTTAATGAGTTCTGTAATTACTGCGATGCCCGTTCTGACAGCTGTGTTTCCTATACGCGTATTTTTAGCAGAAGTGCCTGTGAGACCAGCATAGGGTTCCTCTGCCCAAAGCCCCTTCCACCTGCATCCATCATCCCTCTTCTTCACTCTGTAAACAGCCCTCCCATGTACCTTGTAAGGAAACGTGTATTTGAAATGGCCGGGTATACTCATCTTAAAAAAAAAAAAAAAAAAGACATCCTTCCAAACAAGTGTTGCATGAATGTTTGAAGTTTGATGGCTATTCCACAATCAGAGATGCATTTCCCTATTTGGGATTGTTGTCTCAGAAAACATCAAGATGTCCCCAGTGTTCTTAAGGGCTTCTACCTCATTCCTGACAATCTGATCCCACTTATTCATTCAGCAGGCACTACTAGGACACCTTTATACATAAGAAAAAGATTAAAGTCATGAGTCATTCCCTCACTGTATTTATAGCGTAGTGGGGAAGACAGCAAGCAAACTGAAATTACAAGATAAGACATGGCAACTGCCATAATTAGATACCCACAGAGTGCTCGGGAAGCCAAAAGGATGGCCCTTCTCATCCACGGAATGGTCAGAGGACACTACCCGGTGCGGAGCCAGATGGGCAGAGTACAAGGAGACCTCCCCACTCTCATCAGCCGGCCCTTCCGTCCAAACCAGCCTTCCCAAAACTACTTCCAGCTACTCCCATAATCCCTCCCAATTTATTGCTTAATTTGAATGCAAGAATCTGTCCATTGAATTCTAAATTAATTTAGTTTTGTCATATGTTATTTTTTTAAGAAGTTAACAACAGTTATCCTACAATAGTTATCCTACTGAGCACCTCTTGTATTCCAGGTACAGCGCTAAGTGTCTAGGGTTAAAAAATGAGTAAGCCACAGAGGGGAGAAAATCTGGGACAACTGTAATAGCATAAACAATAAATCATTAATAAGAAAATGAGGAAGACACAGTTCCTGTACAAACACCCAGTAAAATAAGTCATGGAGATATGGGGGTCAGCAACACTGTAGGAACCGTGGCCTGGGACAGGTGGCCGTTAGATTTATTCGGCTGATCATTCTGTGAGGTATATAAACATTAAATAGCTATGTTGTGCACCTGAAACTAATATAGCAGGGTGTGTCAACTACCATTAAAAAGAAATTTTAAAAAATAAAGTAAAAGAAGAACCAGGCTTTTTTTTTTTTTAAACACTCATCCCAGCCTCACTCTTTTTTTTTTTTTTAAGATTTTATTCATTTATTTTTAGAGAGAGGGGAAGGGAGGGAGACAGAGAGGGAGAGAAACAGCAATGTATGGTTGCCTCTCACATGGCCCTCATGGGGGCCTGGCCTGCAACCCAGGCATGTGCCCTGACTGGGAATCGAACTGGGACACTTTGGTTCCCAGCCTGCGCTCAATCCACTGAGCTATACCAGCCAGGGCAAAAAAAGAACTAGGCTTTTGATAATATAATTTAAATATATCAAAAATTAATTTGAAAACCAAAGAAGGCACAGTTGCTGTACTAAAGAGCTAAAAAAAAACCCTTCAAATAATTCCTCATTGATGTGTAAGTACAGCAATTGCAACATGTGGAGTCATTTCTAGGGTCACAGAGGAAGTGTAGGTGACCCAGCAGCACTTGAGGTGGGAAGTGGAAGAAGTGAGAAAGCCCAGGCAGGCCCCATTCCTGAGGCACCTGCTAAACTGGGCAGGTTGTGTAGGAGGTGCCCGAGGTATGAAACATCTTTATTTAGGTTAAGAATGTTCCATTCTATCCCCAGTATTTCTGATAGTATTTTCATTATAAATAATGATGGAAACTTACCAGATTACTTTGCTATAACTTTTGGGACAATGATACAGTTATTCCCTTTTAGCCAATTAACAGGATTAATTTCTTTGATAGACTATCCACTGCTGAACCAGGCCTAAATTCCTGGAATAAGACCTCTCTGGCCATGATTTATTTCTTTAAATTCACACTAGATTCACTTACATAAGATTTGATGTAGAATTTTGAAATCTGTGTTCAGAAGTAAACTAAGCTTATATTTTCTTATATGTTGTGCGGTTTTTCGTGCCTGTTGACATCGAGTTAATACAAGCGTCAAAAAATGAATGGCAGCTCCTTTTCTGTTTTTTTCAGAAACAACTCTATATCACTGGTTAATTTTCCAAGAGCACTTCCTGTTTTTTAAATTCACTTGTGGGCTGCTGTTAGTGGTGGCGGCGGCTGTGGTATTTCACTGATGTCCAGCCCAGGTTGCAGGTGAAATGAGCTGATTTTACGTATCCCGCTCCCTAGGCCCTTTCCTACCTGCCTCACTTAGGTTAGATCCTCCAGAGAGGAGACGGAGGATCTATTTTTTGCAGCAATAATTTCTTTAAAATCTTCCCAGGTGATGGGAACATACAGCCAGGAGCACCCTTGAGTTAGTCTCTTTCTTATTCAAATAAATAGGTTTTGAATGAGTTCTAATATTTTTCTGTTACTTGTTATTTTTTACTTTTGTCTTTATTAATAATGTCTTTCTTTTCAGTTTATTTTGTTATCTTTTCTAAATTTGAGTCAATGTTTATATTTATATGCATTATATATTATTCTTGTATTTTTATTATTCACATTGATTTATGTGCATTTATATAATATACACAAAGTTATGAATTTTCCTCAGTGCTGCTTTAGTTGTTATTAAATGAATTTTTTAAAATTCTACAATTATAGATTGTAGTTCCTTTGTAAATTTTTTGGATGGAATTTTTAAATTTTCAGATGGAAGGAATTCTTTAATTACTTATTATTATTACATTTCTCAGATTTATTACATTTAAATCAGAGAATGTCAGTGTCTTCTCTGCCTTTGCAATTTATTGAGGTTCATTTTGTGGTCAATAATATTTAATTTCCATGAATATTCTCTGTGTACTTAAAAATGCAATGTTACACATTTTCAGTGATGTATTATTTTTCTCCAATTCTTTATTTTTTCATTAGAGGACATTCAGTATCATTTTGTATTAGTTTCAGGTGTGCGGCATAGGGATCAGACAACCATATACTTTACCAAGTGATTCACCTGATATTCCTAGCACCCACCTGGCACCACGCACAGTTATTATGATGTTAGTGACTAGATTCCCTATGCTGTATTTTATAGTGATATATATTGTAGTCAGGGATATATATGTATATATATGATTTACCTTATTGCTACTTATTCATTCTATACCTTTGCTTACTTTGTTCACACGACCCAGCAGTAGCCGAACTGAAGCGCCCGGCTACCAGTCTGAGCCGCAGACTGCACTAGAACATTGCTTCCACATTCTGCTTCATGCCCAGGCCTGTCCTGCATCACAGTTCAGTGGAATCTCTAGACGAGGAAGACAGCGCCTATTCTTCAAAGCAATAATTTGCTGTCAAGTTCATGGCTGCCCAGTCTGTAGTGCTCCAGACCCTTCATTGGTACAATATTTAACGGTTTTGAGCTAATTTTTCAAACTTTTCAATCTTTTGGGTTCAACTGCCTTTCGCGTATACAGCGCACCGGATCATTCTTTCACAAGGAGGGTGGTATCTGAAAATCATTCCCTTTTACTCCCCGCTCTGCCCCTCTCTGTCCCACTTGCTCCCCACCCCCATCTCACATGTAATCCAGCAGCAAGAAGCCCCTCGATGTGGCGGTGGAGCTCTGAAGTCCACCCTCCCTCTCCCTACCCACCTTGGTCTGAGCTAACATCGCTGCTTGGCCAGAGTTCCTCAGGAGTCTCCTACCGGCATCCTCCCTCCCTGTTCCCTTCCTGATCCCTTTCCCTCCTGGAAGTTGGAAAATCTCTTTAAGCACTTGATTAGATCCTGTCACATTTCTGCATACCACCTTAGAAATGGGGTCACTCGAATCCAAACTGCGAAGGTGGTCGATGCGTGTCCACACGACTTTTCCCTGACTAATTCTAGCCTCCTCTCCCGACATCACCTCCTGAGTGTCAAATGCTCCGGTGTTTTCTACTTCCTCCAACCCACTGTCATTTCCGTTCTGAAACCTCGTCTACGGGGCTCGCACTAGCTTCTCCCTTCCTCTACCTCACTCCTACTCATCTCCCAAGTCTCTGCTCAAATGTTACTTCCTTAGAGACCATCCCCGACTACCCATCTATACTACCTCCCTCCTGTAATTTATAGAAGACCATTCTTTCCTCCATTACACTTACGCAATTTCTACTTAGATGGTTCCGTGTGCGCTGGTTATGTGTGTGTCGCCTGTCACTCCTCCACTAGTCCCCTGTCCCATGAGGCATTAGGGAAGGCACTTGTGTCTGTTTTACTTACACTCAGACATCTAGGGTCTAGTGGAGTTCTAAGTAGTAGGTGCTCTCCCAAAATTTGTTGAGTTGGTAATGTTTTAATTATACGAGAGGAAACTGACTCTGAGAATTTATGTAACGTTGCTTATGCATTCAAACTTTGAGATGATCCTGTTAGGTTTTAGTTCTAGTTGAACCCTACAAGGATTTTGAGAACTTTTCATTACATAAGTCAGTAAAGGTTAAAATAAGGTCAAAGGGTGATAATATTACACCACTGCATACGGGCCACGTAGACACTGCCCTCCTTGGCCCTTGTTCTCTGTGTCCCTGTCCCTCCAAGCAGCTGGGCACAAACAGGACAGCTGCAGCCAGCCTTGCCCCAGGACTTAGGCCTTCGGGCGTAACACATACTTGGAGGGGCCCACCGCTACCCCCAGCAATACCACCATTAGATTTCATCCTGGAGTCAGAACCTGCTGACCCTAAGAGGGATAGAGGGAAAACTCTTTCATCCTGTGAAACTTTAAAATTGCATCACTGTTATTTTATCATGAGATTCTCTGAAAGGGAGATGGAGACATTCAAGAAGCTCAAACAAAAACCGGCATTTAAAAATCTTCTCTCTCTCTTTTTTTTTTGAACAAAAAGTAGGACAGAAGAAAACTGTAAAAGAAGTTAAAAGAGCAGACTTTCAAATTATTTTTCATTTTAATGGGAAAGAAAAAAAAAAACCAAACCCTGGGGGTTTCTCAACATAGGAAGTTCGGATATTCTTGGCCGAATCCCTGTCTAGCACTCTCTGCCCTGTTCCTCTCTCCCCCACAGCACCGCCTCCCCAGCCCCTCTGCTAGGAAGTCCTCATCTGCATAATTAAACTGCTTAACAGGGATGCTGAAAGAGCAGAACAAACAATGCACTAAGCCAAATGCTCTTCAAATGCCATTTTTACCCACATCCCCACTGTGGGGAGGTTAACAAACCATTAAACCCTTCGGAGAGGAAGTGGAAGTTGCATAGTGATACCTAAAACGGCCCTGACAGACACGAGATGTACCGGTGGGCCTGCTGGCCAGGTGGAGGGGGGTGTTTTGAGGGCCTGTGAGAATAGAAATGGAAGGTTTACATGCATTTTATAGCTTGCAGCTAGCTTGTCAAAGCTGACCCCATAAATGGGAAGAGTTAACTTCCTCCATTGTAGGAAGTATGACCTACCGCATATCATTCCAGCCACTAGAATCACTCACTGATTTGGGTAAACTACCTTCAAGAAACTACTCCTGTGTACAGCGGTTTGAGAAGGGAGGGTTGGCTTTTGTTTGTTTGTTTGCTTACTTGTTTCTTTTGCTCAGGACACAGGAATAAGACAAAGGGCTCATTTCGAATAGGGAAGAACTCTGGAGAATAATGGGAGAGCCTCAGGTTGGCTGGGTGTGGTCTGACAGGGCTCTGGGCATCCTGCCGGAGGCACGAAGGTTGAGGAGGGAAGGACCCGAGAACTTTGTCTTTCCTTTAGCTTTGCCTGAGGCTAGCTCTGGTGATGCTTCTCATCACCAGATGTAACTATCAATAATGTTAACAGGGAAAACCAATTAAAGTGCTTGCCAGATGAAGCATCTATGGTTTTTAACATGTCTTAGCTAATGAGAATAGAGACACTGGCCAGAATGCCAGGCAGCAGAGCTCTTCTTAGTGGAGGTTATTGGGCCTTCAGCTCCACCCGTGGCATGCGTCTTTCCTGAGCAACATCTGTTGGCTAGTGGTACTTCAATCCACCATCCCACGGGGTTTAGCATTAGTCATATTGTGCAAGATGAACCTCAGCACCCATAGGCCATTAGCCCAAAGAAATGCTCCTCCTGTAGAATATAAACTTCGTGAGTTGCTCAGAGCTGTAGTCACAGTACTTAAAGCAGTGCCTGTACCATGGTGGGCACTAAATAAACATGGAATCCACGAATGAATGAATGAATGAGCAAACGGGAAGCTGAAGCAGAGGCTCAGTAGAGTGATCAACTCACCTGGTTTTAAGACTGAAAATGCTGGAGCCTCTGTCTCGGGCACAGCAAGATGGTCAATAACCTAATGTCAATCATATGGGTAAAATGTTTTTACACATCTAGTACGTTTCAGACACGGCTCCGGGCCCTAGAACGAGGGCCGTGCACAGGACACAGAAACACCGAGCGGAGCTTACATTCCGGGGCGCAGTCATTAAAAACAGACCAACACACACGCGTAAGGTCGGGTGGTAAGATGTTCTGCGAAGCACGATGAAGCAGCAAAAATGATAAAGAGCGATGGGGCGGTCAAATGATAAAGAGTTTGAAAACTGTGGATGGGTCGCAGGGAGCTGAGAGGGCTGTGTGCCCGCACCTGCCATGGGCCCGAATGCAAGGAACAGAGACACGAACTCCACGTCCCCGTGCCAGCGGCCTCCTGCTTCCAGCGAGTGGCCCTGGTTTGACTCCAAAGTTGCCGTGTGGCCTCCCTTGGTCACAGCCACTCAGCTGCTACTCACCGTCATTCTGACTTCTGCAAGATTGGGGTACGACCAGCTAGCTAGCTCAACAGCAGTGTTAAGATCACACAGGATAAAATAAGTGAGATTATTTCATGAACTTCAGGTCACTGTACAATAGAAGATTCTTCCTGTAAGACGTGCCGTCACGTAGGCAGAACACAGTGAACCATGTTTTAGCCTTCGCAGTGGCTGTGGGAACCTCAGCACGTGTCCCAGGGTCTCCCCTGCTCCTCTCCCCTTGCCCACTGCTTTCTGCTCCTTTCTCGCATCGACCACGCCCTCCACCTTCTAAGTATTGCCCTATGCGCTGGCCTTGGCTCGACGGCAGCATTGACTCATCTATGGTGACCCCTGGCAAACATCCTACCTGACCAATTCCTGGCCTGCTGAGCTCCATCCTAGTGCCAGCGGGTCTGTCTTGTGGCTCTCGGAGCATCTACCCCCAAAAGAGGAAGGGGACATGTTCCTTCTCTTACGTCCCTACCCCCATGCCCATTTCTTAGGTGCTGGCAAAGTGACTCTCCGTGAGGACAGAGGACGGTTCGGTGGCACACCGCTGAGAATGAAAGGGAGCTGGTTCACGAGGCTCAGCACTGGGATGAGCGTGCATCAGCAGGTGGTGGAGGTACCTGGGACTGCGTCACCCTTGGCTGCTCCGGATCCCGTGTGGTAGTTGCTCCCAGATGCTTAGAGGACCAGGGGTCAGGGAACCGCTTCTCCACTCTTGATTCAGGGTGGATCGCTTCCTCTGGATGGGACAGAGCAGGGGGGCTACCATCCTGAGCACTCTGACATTTGTGCTAATGAGCTCCTTGGCAAAAGTGAGTGTCACAGAGGAGCTTAGAGTGACCCAGCTGTTTCTTCGCTCCCACTTTAAGGCACAGATTCAGAGTCACACTGGAAAATCCTTGACAAAACTCTTGAACCTCTGCACAGTGGGATTTTTAAAATCCTCACAAGAGATGGAATGAAAGAAACAATTGACTGGTTATGGGACCGTGTGCCAGGCGCTCTGGAGGGTGCTTTGCAACTGGTCTGACCTGACAGTCGCAACAGTTCTACAAGGCAGGTGACGGACAGCTACCATTTGCGGCCACGCACTGTGTTATGACACACTTCTTACAGACTCATAATTTTTCATTTGATCAATTCTGTCTTTTGGTGGCATCATGACTTCAAGGCCATTGGCCACTCCAGCTTCCCGTCCAACTTCAGTGCAGGCCGGGGACCCCCGTCAAGCGCACTGATCAGATGCGCGAGACTGCAGCGGGGAAGTGAGCCCATGTGCGTGTGCAGGTGTGCCAGGGCGTTGGTGTTGCCAGTGTGGGTGGCAGTACAAGGGTCCAGTTTGGGAAGCAGGAAGGTCAAGTTCCTGGAATGTGCAGCTCTTGTGGTCAAGCTGGTGGAAGCCACAGCAGGGGCCCCCCTGAGGCTTCCGCAGCAGGGTTTTCATCACTGTTTGCGGAGGCTTAGCTGGGAGTCTGTTTTTCTAGTCCTCCCAGCCATTCTGAGCTACCGAATGCGCTTTAAAAAAAAACTCCCTTTTTGAGCATGAGATAAGTGACTCACAGAGACTAAAAAACAGCTTTGCAAAGGTCACACAGTTTGTTAGATTCGCGATGAAAATAGAAAGGCTGTGTCATCTCCCGAAGACGTGGGACTGTTGACTGAAACACGCTGAGCTTAAGTCGCCCGGCCCCTCCCACGCCCCGTGACATTCAGCTGCGGGCTGCAGCAGGCTTCACTCTGGGCTAGAACGGGCACGCGGCCCGTGTGACCAGCAAAGCCTGGCAATCCGCGGGGCAGAGAGTTTGGCAAAGAACCACAGCCACGACCCTTGACACAGATATTTAAGTGTGACCACATGCCGTCAACTGAAATGACCCCTCATGACTCAGGAGTGTCCCTCCAGGGGTGGGTGATGCAAACGGCGAGGCTCCCTGACTCACGTCAAGGTAAGCGTGTGTCACTGGACAGAACGCAGGGCTTCATCAGACGGAAGCACATGGCTGAGAACTACTCAGGGACAAAAGAGCCAGCAGACTTGCTGGTGACTCAGAGGGAGTCAGGAGGGCTGCTGGGAGCCCTGATGCCACGTCCTGTCATTCTGTTCCGGTGCCTGAGATTTCCACAGACGCCTTTTCGCACTTTCGGATCCAGATATCTCAGCGGTGACGATGAGGCCAGTGGCCCTTCTGGGAGCACGCATTTAGAGAAATAAAGGGATATGCACGCAGCAGATGGGCTAGCAGGAAAGAAACAGCCCCGGAAGTGAAATCTGTTCCCCATGACCCGGCACTTGTGAGTTCTAGGGAGCAACAATGGGGTCCCCGCCTACTATCTCCCACCTATCTGCTGGCATCGCCGGAGGGTGAAACTGGCTTTGATGTCCTTCTAAGGGAGGCCACTGGGAAGCCACTCTGTTGCAAAAAAAAAAAAAAAATAATAATAATAATTTTACAAATCAAATCAAAAAGTAAACGTTTTAAAATTTCAACTTCTCCCCCATTATCTGTGTCTTCCATTACTCATGCTACGTGGTTGCCAGCACATTGTGCTTCAGGGTAGGTCTGAAATACAGTATTTACTTTCTCGTCTGCTCCCTCAGAATATCCCTCACACATCATTACATTTGTATTTTATTTTGGTTCTGAGTTATTGCAGCTGTAGTTAGACTTTAGCCTGGTCCCAAGACTTTAATACAGAAATGGAATTAAGTTGTTGGGTCTTGGACGTTTCAAGATGTGAATTCTGTGCGCGAAGCCACGCAGGTTGGGACTAGAAGGTGCACAACCCCCTCACCTGAATCAGGGTTTTAGCACCAGAGGGTTAGTAGCAGAAGTCTTTTGCCAAATGAAGTCTTAGTCAAAACTGCAAAATATAAAATAGATATAAGGTATATTTTTAAACACGGTCGTACATGTAAAAAGTGCCAAGTTTCATTCTTTTAACCTCAATCAATGAGAACAGTGTAGCCATCGTGACAAACACAAAACTTTGAAATCAAGAATGGGACTGAGCTCTGGTTGGTGTCGCTCAGTGGATTGAGTGCCACCCTGCAAACCAAAGGGTCACTGGTTGGATTCCCAGGTGGGGCACATGCCTGGGTTGCGGGCCAGGTCCCCAGTTGGGGGCATGTGAGAGGCAACCAACAGATGTTTCTCTCCCTCTCTTTCTCCCCCCTTCCCCTCTCTAAAAAAAAATGTAATTGACACTTACAAACATATTAATACCCACATCCAGTATATCCCCATATGCTTTGATGGCACACTAATGAGAAAAAATATAGATACCACAGATAGGCATTATCCATGTGGAGATTTTAATAGCTTGCTTTGAAACCTGAAGGTGTTTTTCAGGAATCTGATTTTAAAACTTTAAATGAAAGTCCTATAAAACTATGTTTCAAAGTTGAACCTTATGCACTTAAAAGTCCAACAAAAAGCACCGAAAACCTCCGAGTTCCAAAAATATCTCTAATACAGTTTCATTGGGATACCACCTCCCATACATTCACTTGTTATTACACAATTTTTGATTATTCAGTGGCACAGGCGTAGCCTGAGCAGGTATGTCCAAGTGCCCTTTGGCCTTGATTTTACTGAGGCTTACGTGTGACAGAGATGTCAGGCTGATCCTGGGACAACATCGGGGTCAGGGTGCTGATGGCCGATGCCGTCAGAAATGCCTGTGGAACTTCGGACTCCCCAAATACTTCACCACAAATTGCCTCCCATTGACCAGAAGCCTCACCGATGACATAGACAGTCTATTAACAGGCATTCTGTATGCTATATGTATTATATACTGTATTCTTGCAAGAAAAAGGTAAGCTAGAGAAAAGAAAATGTCGTCAAGAAAGTTAGAAGTAGAGAAAATACATTTATAGTGATTATTGATAAATATCTGCATGTAAATGGACCCCTACACTTTAAAGCCGTGTCGTTCAGGGGTCAACTGCCCTTCCTTGTACATTTACATGTAAAAAGACGTGTACAAACCTGAATCTGCACGAAAGTACTACGGATTCCATGAGAGTGCATGCATATTCACATATATGGACACAGGGTTTACTAGCACCAAAGGTAACAAGCTAGAGGTATCGCCTTTGAGTAGCCTAATGTTTTCAAGTTACGATTTTAAATTTAATAAATAATTAATGTAATTATTATTTCAAACATTTACATAAACTTTAAGACTTCTGAAAAGCTTGGCGTCTTTCTGAACTCAGAAAACCATTGTCATACATCACACCCGACAGATTGAAGTAGAAGTGTCCAGAGAGAAAGTAAACTCTGCACCCTCACCCCCTGGCCCGCCCGCCCATCCTGTCCAAATGAAAGCTGGATGAGTACATGATCCGTTCCTCCGTCCAGTGGGAGTGTTCAAACGTGGGCGGATCTGGGGGTCCAGTGGATGCCCCCAACCCTTCATGGCACAGACCACGGGCACCCGGGTTTCACGCTCCACAAGGTGCTAGTGTTTACATAAACTTGTTTAAAAGATATAAGGACATATGAAAAATAGATTTAAATAATACTTAGCCTAGAATCTTGGTCCCCATTGGTAGGACCAAGCTTGCAAAGAAATATGGGAAGGGGTCATATATTTCGTGGACTCTCACGTGGGTGGAATACACTCGCTCTGCGCACGAAAACACGGGCTCTCCCTCCTCGGCTAGCACATAGCAGTTTCTGTCTCAGTTATTTTGGTGGGGATACAGATTGCCTTAAGATGTTCTTTCTTTTTTCTTTGATACTGGATCACAGTCAACAATTTGCCCCGCAGCCGGATGTAGATAAGGAGCTGAAATGACCAGGAGACGATGCTCTGCTGCCAGCGACGGGCCGAGACTGATCACAGGCACGTTGGGAGAGTGCGTCCCCCAACTGCGTTTGCCTCTTAGTGACAGAGATGGCACTTTGCTGCTGGCAGAGGAGCTTGGTGGTGGAAGGTCCATAAATCTGGTGGTGCCCTGTCCACAGGAATGGTGTAAACAACGGTGACTGTTGGCAGGATAGATACGTATTTTGACATTTTCAGTGGCTACAAAGTACAATAACGCCACAGTTACTCTTTTAGCTCATTTCCCTCAGAACCTTCTTGTTTTCAGTGCATGCAGCGGAAGTGAATTCCTGCCCTGACTCCATGCCCTTGCCCCGACTACGTGTGGCCCCGCTAAGAATGATTTTACTCTCTTACAACTGTGGAATTATGAAATCTGTAGGCTCTCCCAAAATATTTAAAAGTTTCTGCTTCAAGGATTTCCTGAGTTACCAGGCAGAATTCAATTCCTACAAAACTTGGAATGTTTTAGCAGGTTTAGGAAACCTGCTAAAGAAAGGGGCTTGTCGCTGCTTTAAAAGAAAAGGAGGGCAGTTTCCCTGGAAACAAGGCCCTGTATTTTAGGTTCAAACACCACAGCTGTAGAAGACATGAATCCAGGCTCAGATTTGTGGCCGGGACCAAAGTGGGCCCGTGGAGAGAGAAGAAGTGGCATCCCAGACTCAAGTGACCAGGAGATGTCATCTCTGGTTCTTGGACCTTCTCATGACGGAAGAGCGCTGAGAAGTCTGATGATAAGGAGTGAGACTCTGGCTAGACACTTGAGTCCCTTCCAGGTAGGTCTGAGTAACCGTAGATTAACCTCAGAGCCGCTCAGGACAGCTGGGCCAATTCCCCCAAAGTCTAGAAGCATCTGTGGGTCTCAAGCATAGGGCTTCACCATAACACCTTCAACTGATGAAAAGTCACAAGGTACAGGGTGGAAAGCCCTCTATGAACACTATTGAGAAAGAGGAAAGAGGGCTTATTCTTTTCCTCAACCCGCCCAAGCCTGAGTGGTTAAAAAGGGAAAAAAACGTTGGAGCACTGCTTTTTCATGGGGCCCATAATTCAATACCAAGCCCAAATTTATTTCAAAGAGACTATTCTGGAGCAAGGAACTTGGATCTTTGATCACCTGAGGTCTTTCTAATGAATAAAGGCTCATTAATTTCACAAAGGCATCTTAAAACCTTAAATAGCCTCAGGAAATACTAAGAGTTGGGAGCTGTCATCCAGAAAACTCAAATCCTGTGACCCACTAGCCAACAAATTGTCTCAATGGAAAGAATTTCAACCTTCTCTCTTTTATTAAATTTATGTTTGTATTTAAATGTCTCCGGTATACAATGATACTGGTTATATTGGGTTCAGGTGTGCAATATCGTGACTTGACATTTTTATACTTTACAATATGATCAGCCCACTAAGTCCAGTAATCGGCGGTCACTCTGTAAACTCACACAGTGTTATTGACTATATTTCCCTTCCCGTTGCCACCCATCCCCACCCCTCCCTTCTGGTAACCATCCCTTTGGTCTATTTCTATGAGTCTGTTTTTAGATTCCACAAATAAATAAAACCATATGATATATATCTTCCTCTGCCTGACTTATTTTATTTAGCATAATGCTCTCTAGATCCATCCATGTTGAAACAAATAGCAAGATTTCACTCTTCTTTATTGCTGCTTAATATTATATATGGATATCATCTCTTCTTCATTCATTCATCTATCAATAAATACCTAGGTTGCTTCCATGTTTTGGATATTATAAATAATGCTGCAGTGAACATAGAGGTGCATACATCTTTTTGAATTAGTGTTCTCCTTTTCTTTGGGTAAATACCCAGAAGTCCAATGGCTGGGTTGCATGGTTTATTTATTTTCAGTTTTGGGGGGAATCTCTGTACTTTTTTGCACAGGGGCTGCACCAGTCTGTAGTCCCACCAACAGTGCGTGAAGGTTCCCTTTCCTCCACATCCTCACCAACACATTATTGACTTTTTGATAATAGTAATTCTGACTGGTGTAGGTGCATTGTGGTTTTGATTTGCATTTCCCTGATGATCACTGGTGTTGAGCATCTTTTCATATGTCTATTGGCCATCTGTATGTCTTCTTTGGAGAAATATCTTTTTATGACCTCTGCCCATTTTTGATTGGAGTAATTTTTTTATTGAGTTGTATGTGTTTCTTATATATTTTGGATATCAAACCCTTATCAGATATATGGTTTGCAAATGCATTCTTCCAGAAGCAAACAAACAAGCAAAAAGTGAGACTGCATCCAACAAAAAAGCTTCTGCACAGTGAAGACAACCTTCAACAAAACAAAAAGTGAACCTTCTCTTTTTTTAATGCACTTATTTTCCTTCACAAGTTTGTCCTGGTCGTTGCTTTCAAGAAGTAACTTTCAATTACTGAGTGTACCCACCTCAAATTGGATTTCTCCAGAGCAAAGGAGCCCTTGGCCCACGATGGCACCCTGGTACAGAAAGAACTCTGGCCCAGGAGTCAAAAGATCCAAGACACAGAGTTCCACTCCTTAGCAGGGTGGTCTTGGACAGAGTCCTCGGTTTCTCTGATGCTTGCTTTTCTTCCCTAAATAATGAAAAGATTGAATAAGATGAACTTTTAGCTTCCCTTTAGATTTGAAATTCTACACTTCTTTGATTTAGGCTATTTCCTCATTAAAAAATGCAAAAGAGAAGGAAAAGGATCATCAAGGAACGTATACAAAGGACCCAGGAACAAAGACAATGGCGGGGTTGGGGAGGTGCAGGGGTGGGGGGTATTGAGTGTGGGGGGTGGGGGTGGCTGGGGCGAGAGAGAGAAATGGGGGGATGGGGACAACTGTAATTGCACAACAATAAAAAAAGGATAAACAATGTTAAAGATAATGGCTACCCTGAGCATCTCATAGGGTGTTTCGAAACATGTAAAATGCTAGAGGAGCCGAGCTGGCATACATTCTGGGCCAATTATGTAAGCCAAGCACAATGCTATTAATTTTGTCTCTGATATGTCAAGGAGCCTGGCCAATATACTTAGGTGGAATATGCTTTTCCCCATCATCTTGCTCTACCCTTTCATCTCTAATGTTTCTTTAAAAGTCACTGTCTCTTTCTTGTGTTGAAGCAAGTAGTGGAATCCAAACAGCATTTATCAATGTCAAACTCAATCTACTGACTGTAAAAATACCAGAATGAAAAGTATAATTATGATGCGTCTAGAAAGACAACAGAAGAAATTTGCATACCCAGGATCCAAGAGTGGGGGAATTCCTTTATATTTGAATTACAATCCTTCCTCCATGAATCAGGTTTAGTCTTAGCACATACTATATGAACCCAGCGTAAGTTCCCCTCCTACCTTAATGAAGCCTGGTTTTAAGCAGAAAGAAACCGCAGAAATAATGGAATGACATACTCTCATTTTGGAAGTAAGGAAAATGAGACTGGAATGATTAATTACTTGTTCAAAATTACAGGTTGCTGGGGCTCACATGCCAGACTTCTGACCTCCAGTCTGCCGCTTATTCCATTACAGCGAAGCAGGAAGAACAGGAAGTATTGAGAGAAAGGAGAGAAGGCTAGTTTTTGTAATAATCTACAGTATGAAGCCCTATGACCCTGTCTTCTTTGAAGCTTAATGGATACAGCTATTTGCCCTTTTGTCCTTTAGCTGGCCCCCAGAACCCTAAAGAAGGAGCCACTGTGGTCTCCAGGACAGCGACCCTGGTTCCAGGATTGACGCATCTCAGGGGAGAGGGCACAACCTTGTCACAGCCTGACATTTAGACGGGCCCTGGAGTCCTTTCTCCCCGCGTGCTCACCTCAAAATCAGGGAGAACGGTCTACAGTTGCTTTGAAAAGACTGTCAGCAAAGCCTGGTCTTGGGATGAGCCAGAGCCAGCTCAGCTGTCTTTTCTGCTTGATGTCACTGTTTTGAAAATGAAAGAAACCGTTAGAGGGTGGATCTATATCCTAGGCCAGGAGTGTCAGACTCATGGTCACCGGGGGCCACATCAGCCTCGCGGTTGCCTTCAAAGGGCCGGATGTAACTTTAGGACTGTATAAATGTAACTCCTCCTTAACTAGGGGCAAGGAGCTTGGCGCTGCCGCCGCGTAGAAACAAGGTGCCGGGCCGGATAAAACAAGGTGGAGGGCCGGATCCAGGCTGCGGGCCTCGTGTTTGCCACCTGTGCTCTAGGCTTTTTAGAAAAAAAAAAAATACAAGGTATTTACCAAAATATTGTAAAATGCCAGATCCCTCTGGGTGAATCCACAGGCTAGTCCAGCGGTATTCACATAAAAACACTGGGCAATATCTCTGGTGACTATATTTCAGTTTGCTCTTACAACAAAAGTACATCTGGTAAGACAGAAATTCTGTCCGAAGTGACATTTCAGTATGGTTGGAAGGAGCATTTGACACACAAAGAATATCAATATCTCAGTGACTGGGGAAAAGAGGAAGAAACAGTGTTGGGTACGCTTAGTGTTCACAGTGACAGTAGTTTCCAAATGACAAATCAGGAGCTGAAATGGCTAATTATTACCCAGAAGGTGCCACTCAAGTATTAGCACATGAAGTGTGATTAGAGAGTGCAAACCTATGCAAAACTGCTTATTTTCCTACACATTTAGACTTGAAATTTTACTTGTATTTATTATTATTATAACAAGTATTTGACTGTAATATGACATTCTATGCCTGGGCTGACTGAACCTCGGCACTTCCAAGCACGGTCTTGAGCTACCTGTCACGGAGGGGCACTCGGTGACACAGGGCTGTCAGAACAAATGCCTGGAGTGACCCACACTCGGAGTAATGCAGTCAATACCTTCACCGTTCGCAATTCTCAGGAGCAAAGGGTACATCTTCCAGACAAAAAATCAACAAGGAAACAGCAGCCCTAGAGGACACATTAGACTAGATGGAGTTAACTGGAATTTTCAGAGCATTGCCCCCAAAAGCAGCAGTATATACATCATCCTCTGTAAGGCGATGTTCACAGGCCTCGCAGTGCGCCCTCGTGGGAGGAACCCGCTCTGATTTCTGCCTCACCAGAAGTTTCAGCTCGGTGTGTTATTAACTAGGAAAAGACACAATTTTAAAAAATGCATTGTGCATTCACACATTCTTCCAGTCTTTCTCCTTTGTTTTTTGAAATAATTTCTAGACTGGTATATCATTTTTTGGGGGGTGATGAACTTTCTTCATGTTTATTGATCTGGAAATGTCTTTATTTTTTCCTTCCTTTTTAAAATTTTTATTGAGTTTATTGGGGTGACACTGGTTAATAAAATTATATAGGTTTCAGGTGCACAACCCTATTCTGTATATTGCATTGTATGTTCACCACCAAAAGTCAAGCCTCCTTCATTACCGTTTATCCCCCTTTTACCTTCTTCTGCATCCCCCCCCTTTCTCCTTTGGCACATTTACACAATGGAATACTACTCAGAGAAACAGACTATAAATGCAGAGAGCAGACTGACAGCTGTCAGAGGGGAAAAGGGTTGGAAGACTGGGTGAAAAAGGTGATGTGATTAAGCAAAAACCAAAAAAACAAACAAAAAAACCCCCAGAGAGACTACAATATGGTGAACTTTATTTATTTTTAATTTCATTGTTTCTAAGAGATGTCTAATGTTCCTGTCTGCTGTAGCATTTGTCAAATCTAGACTCTTCCTTAAAACAAACAAACAAACAAACAAACAAACTTCAGTCTAACCTGCCTCACTTCATCTGGCAGCTCCGAGAACAACCCTGAACTTGTAACCGGCTCAAAGTGCAAAAACGAGGGTTTGAATGTGGCTTCTCCGACAGATGGGGGTGGAATTTATACTCAGGACACATCCTTGCTGCTCCTTCACCCCAAATCACCCCCACAGATCGAAAGCAATCGCTTGTATTCTAGAAAAGGTCTTAGGTGCTAAAGCAGGACAAAAATAGGTCTGTCTCTTCAGAACTGTGATTCGAGTCCCAGATCTAGATCCAGACGGGTTCATCCTTTTCTTCTGCCAGGAAGGCCTCCCGGCACCGTGCTGTCCAGGGGAGGAAAGGAAGTTTGAATGGCGCTGTCTTTCCTCCCAGATGACTGTGGGGAGGGAGGATGCTCTCCATGCCACCAGCCGACGACCCAGCTCCAGCAGGGAAGAGTTCTTTTGAATCTGGCTGTCGTCACCCCGTGACCTCCTCCACGTGTGGACATGTCATGACTTGGTGGCAGCAGCGTGTGTCTGCACTGAGGACATTTCCATGGTGTGGAACACTTAGAGTAACGAAAAATACTTCAAAGCCAATTTCATAGCTGGAAATCGCATCTCTTTAAGCAGACACAGAATACTTAAAAAGAAATCCAGTGTGTATCTGAAGAAAGCATTTGAATTAGCAAAGTGCCTTACGTCAGTGTCCTCCAAGCGGGTCCTCTGGTCCCATTGCCTGTGGTCGGTGCATCACTAACGCAACTGCTTTAGCCAGTTCTTTGCCAAAGGGGAGTCTGTCGTCTACCCTCTGCTGGGCACCATTAACTGTGGAAAAATAGTTTGGGGTAGGTTATGGGATGAATAGTTCCCCCCAAATCCATATGTTTCTGTCCTAACCCCCAGCCCCTCAGGATGTGACGCGTTTGGAGATGGGGCCTGTATAGAGATCATTAAGGTTACATGAGGCCCTCAGAGTGGCACCTAGTCCGGTAGGACTGGTGTCCTATTAGAAGAGGAGCCTGGGACACAGCCGTGTGCGCTGAGAGGAAGGACCAGGTGAAGACAAAGGAAGCAGAAGGAGACTGTCCACAAGCCGTGCGGAGAGGCCTCGGAAGAAGCTGTACCTGCCAACAACTCGGTCTTGTGCTTCTCCCTTCCACCTTCCAAAATGAAGAAAGAAGTTTCTGTTGGGTAAGCCACCCAGTCTCTGGTATTTTCTCATGGCAGCCTATAAACTGCTACCGTGTCCAAGGATGGCGGTGAGGTCGCCGGAGCCACCAGGGAGCGCGTTGCCCATGAGGACATGCGGAGTGGCGCTGGCCGTGACATTAGATTGCTAGAGTTCTGGGCACGGAGCAGAGTCGCCGACTGCTCGTCCTAGGAGACTATCGGATTCCTGACAGAGAAGGTGAGAATTAAGCCGAGTGAGTGGAAAAGATTGGAGCGGTTGACTCAGAAGTGGAGAAAAGAAAACATTCCAGGTACGGAGAACAGCGTGGGCACAATCCTCAATGTGAGAAAATGCGCAGTGCTTCCGAGACTCATCCACCATGCGCCTTGCCTGTTGAACAGATGGAAGATCACCAGGAGACCAGGCTGGACTGCGAGGTTGGAGTGCAGTTTTAAAGTGAGTGAAGGGCCACAACACGGAGTTTGAGTTCCACCCTCTAGGTTCTGTGGATTTGTATGCATGAAAAGGACATTATGTCATCTGCATTCCAGGATCCAAGGATAAGGTATAAGAAAGATAAAAGAGAAATGAATCCCAGGCTAGAGAGGTAAGTTAGAGGACCAGTATTCCAGCCCAGGCAGGAAGGTCAAAGTCCTTAATTAGAACGTGGCCATATACATGGAGGGGAAGAAAGAGAAGGACTCAAGTGGCAAATTCAAGAGTAAAAGGATTTCTTGAATGTTTCTACTGCCCCCCAGCTAGCCTTCGGGGCCATCTCTAAGGAAGATGGGGAAATCAGTATGGCTGGGAATCCAAGAGTAGAAGCCAGGATCAGAGGTCCTGCGAATCCAGCCCTCCGCCCCTGTGCTGAGGGAGTAAATGGTGTGAATTCAGTCCTTCTCCTCCAAGCCCACGGGAAGGGTGGGCTCAGATCAGGGAGTGGAAAGAGACCTTGCTTTGCACTTAAGTCAAAGTGGTGAAAAGCTGGAACAGACTGCCGAACACTACGGCAGACTCGTTCTCCCAGAAGGCTTTTCAAGACCACTTCTTGGGAGATTTTTCCCCGCATCCCATGAACATAAGGCATTGGTGCACAATGTGTCCAGCGCCTTCTAAGCTCCAAATGTAAACAACACAGTGCCCAGTCTGACCAATCAGAGCCCACGATCTCCATAACCTGCAGTGTCTCTGAGTAAGTACCTGGCTCCAAGAGCAATTTACACAGTAAGGCCAGAGGAATCAGCAGCAAAGTCATGGACGTGCGAGGGAGAACATGAATGATGGCAAAGCACTGGAATCTTGAACTGAGGCAGATTGGCCAGGAAGTCAACATGGAAAACGACAGAGCGACTGAGAAGAGGGACCAAGCTGAGGAAGCACTAACTGATACACAGTGCAGAGGCTCAGCCTCTGGTTTCCCCCTGCCCTTCTCCAGCTTGCGTGCAGCACCTAGTGCTTCCTTCCCACGTGACAATCTGAGGACAAAATGACCCTCACTGGTCTCCTTTCCAATGCCCCTCTATGATCTTAAGATGTTCAACATTCTTAGAACTCTGAATCTCTTCTCTCCAGAACAGTTATCTGAGGACGGGACCAGGGTTACGTGAGGGCTCTGGGCAGAGGGGTGAGGGTAGCCTCCTTGCGGGGCGGGGGTGGCAGCGCTTTGCTCTCGGCTGGCTTAGCTCCTTGGTCCACCCACAGCCAAGCAGCAGTCCTGACAGACTCCCTCCCTGATGAATCACAGGATGAAAGAGTATTTTGGCATCTGAATCTTGAGGGGAGAAAGTCTTCAGCTTGGCACCTTAGGAAGACAGAGAGTCATTCTCATGCTCCCCTTTTAAAATGAGATCACTCAAATACCCGCTGTCTGCTGAAAGAAATCAAAACATTATATTCCCATCCTCTCTGAAAGCTTCCGGCCTCAGAAACCTCACTCTCGGTAAGCAGGGATCTTCCTTGTCCATGTTGTCTCAGAAATATAATTCCAATCCTTTGTCCTCCTTCTGTGCTAACCCTGGTCGGAGCCCAGGACACCATCAGAAACTTCTTCCCTGAGAGCAATGAGCAAATGGAAGTTCAATGTGCTCAGGTGGGCGGTGCCTGCAATGGATCCGTGATGCTTGGCTGCTCTCCCGAGGAGGTGAGTCTGCTGAACTAGCTGCTCTCAGTCCAGGTCCCCACGGTGCAGTACCCACGTCCACCCTGCCTCTGCCTCCATCTCTTCTTAGGGTCACAATACTCCGAATCGCAGTCCAACAACACGCCCCTCTCCGACTGAGTCAAACTACCACAGCCTAAATATTTATCTGAGTAGGCAGTGATTACTTGGTGCACTGAATCTACAGCTACTATTAGCGTTGGAAGGCATTTCTAGTCCACAAAGCAGGTCCCTGCCATGAATCTGAAGTATGAGGGAGCCGTCTGCCATTGCTTTACTTCAAAATCCACACACATGTGAAACCAGGGCAGCCTTGGAGAGGACAGAAAGACAGAAACAGCAGGAAGTTGCCGAGAGTTATAAGGCAGAGGAAGCAACTTAGCCGGAGAAGGTGCCGTGGCCAAGCCTGCAGTCCCAGCTCCTCAGTGACCTCCTTTATTCAACAGAGCCAACTCTGGTCCCTTCTCTGCCATCTTCCAGACTCGCTGCTCTGTCCCTTGGTCTCTACACCAATGTGCAGTCTTTGGAATTTGCCCTTATTTAGGAAATTTTAGAGTCAGCTTTAGTTTTTAAATATGAAGCTTTATTTTTCAGAAATTGAGGGGAGAGCAAGCCAGAGACCACTGTAAGTCTCTTCCCTGGGAACCGGCGGAGCTCTTCCCTTTCCTTAGGTCATTTACCTTAGAAATCTTGCAACGGTAGATTCTTTCTCTGCCCCTTTCAGGTGAAACTCATCTTCTGGCCTCTTGCCAGTTTTACAAACCAGAAATGTCTCTCTCAAGGACTGGAAGTCATCCCTTTGAAATGGACTGGAAGTCATCCCTTTGAAGTGCGCTCTTCAAGGAAAACCAGGGTTCCTGTCTCCCAGTCTCTAAGGGAGGGTAGGAACCTAACTTAGATGACTGACAATTAGCAAACACTCTAAACCCACCTCCCACCCCGTCCTTAATGTCCTCCAGTACTTTTCCAAGAGCTCTCTCCCACACACAATAACGCACCCACCTTTGGTTTCGGTGAAGTCTAATTTCTCTCCTCCATCTTGTCTGGACCCCTATTGAGAGAGTCTGGAAGAAAGTCTTTCTTGCCTATCTAACTCATCGAGCTCACTTTTTCTTTTTTTTAAGATTTTTATTTATTTATTTATTTATTTATTTTTAGAGAGAGGGGAAGGCAGGGAGACAGAGAGGGAGAGAAACAGCAATGTATGGTTGCCTCTCACATGGCCCTCACTGGGGACCTGGCCCGCAACCCAGGCATGTGCCCTGACTGGGAATCGAACCGGGACCCTCTGGTTCCCAGCCCGCACTCAATCCACTGAGCTACACCAGCCAGGGCTCACTTTTTCTTTTACACAGCCCAGAATTCCATACTTGTCTCAAGTTGATTTCCTCCATTATCAAGCCTAAAACATTTAATTTTTGGATTCATGTCCTTAGAGATTTTTCCAAACCCATAGAACATTCAATGCCAAGAGTGAACTCAAATGTTAACTGTGGACTTTTAGGTAAGGATGAGGAGTCAGAGTAGATTCATTGGCTGTAACAAATGCACCTTCTGGAGGGAGATGTGGAAAGCGGGGCAAACTGTGTCTGTGGAAGTGGGGGCGGGGTGTGCAGGGAATAGATGAAATCTTTGTACGTCCAACCCAATTTTTCTGTGAACTTAAAATTGCTCTACAAATAAAGCATCCTATTAAGAAAATTTAATAGGTTGTTGGAGTTCTATATTACCTTCACTGGATGCCTTGTGGTGCAGTGGAAAGATTGAAGCAGAATCCATTGAACATCTTACTGAGTGAGTATCCAGACCCTGAATACAGTAGATCTATCACCTGAATCTTTTGTGGCTATAAACAATGTCATTTACAAGCAAAAGTTGGTCAAAAGTAAGACACTAAGTCTAGGTCCTGACTGTGGTTTATAAGCCTTAAAGGTGGACTGAGGAGACCTCGGTGTCTCAGGAGAATTTCTCTAAATGAGCTCCACATTCTTGCAGTGCTAGGGGGCCAGGCAGCTTCCATTTCGATCAGTAAACATCTGTAAGTGTGAAAACACCTTAGACATAAAGCTAAACATAGACAAGCTTGTTTCAAATACATGTGGCCACCGTCCTTGCAAAATGATTTTCACTTTAACTATGATTTTTAACATTCATACCATGCAGCAATTTTTAATTTCTTATCACAGAGCCTGTCCTTCTTCATTTCCTGATTTGATTTTTTAATCAAATTGATGACTGACTTTTTTTTACTGTATCTTCTAGTTTACGGCGGTTTTGTTGTCCCAATTTAACTGTTGTGACATTGAAGTGTCCCTTGTGCTGGTCTGTAGGCAAGGAGTCCAGGTACAGCAGGAGTGGGGCCTTCTTAGTGAGCCCCCCATGGCCTGACAGACCCCTACTGATAAAAATAGAGGATTTCCTTTTTTATGTCCTCCTAATTTAATTTGTCATTATAAAGGGCATATTACTAAATGTTTCCTAAGGGAAAGATGATGCAGAAGAAAACTAGAACTCTGTGAATTATTAAATCCTTAGTGATCATTTTACTTTCATCATTTCACCTTTAAATAGAGGCTCTAACATTTACAAACCGCTGTGTGAAGGGAGAACATGGCCTGCCTATTTATAGTACAAATTGCCTTGAGAGAGGAAGTGAAATCCCCTCTCACGTTAAAATACTCAGAAGCAATTAGCTGTGCTGTGTGTACTTTAATCTAAGGAAGATGATAAAGGAAAACAAGAATTATGCTCAAACGGAATCAAATTCTGTCCTGAGTAGAAAAAGGTTCATATTCATCCCAACAAAAATATCTACGAGCCACCTCTTCTTTATCCCATCGTCTGTGCATGGGCACAAGTCGAATCATTTCTTAGCTATTGTAAATAATGCTGCAGTATGAACTACTTGACTTCAAGGGTTTTTAAAAAATTCATAGACTGCATTTTTTAAAGATTCATGAGGAGTGTTGAAAATACCTTTTTCTCAAACTTATAAAGACATACTGAGAATTCATGATTCAGATGAATTTTAATTTCCTTTTAGGCCAATGCCAAAGCAAAACTTCAGTTAATCAGCATGAAATTACCTCTTTTCATTCTCATATTAAATATCTCAAACTTTAACTTGTGTGCCATTTTTATACAGCATCCATTTTTATTTGCAACGCCAACATCCACGGAGAGGCATTCCTGTTAAACTCGGTGACCACGGAGTTTGGTCCGTGGTACAGTGGTGCTCGCACTGTTGGAAATGCAGGTAGGACCGAGTGCCGGCTCTCAAAGCTTCGTGCTAGGTTGTCAGCTGTGTCCTCAGACCCTACCCGATTCCCTCCCTGTCTGCCAGCCCAGCTCCGCGTTCTGTGAGAGTGCTTGAACTATTCTGCTTTGTGCCATCCTATTTATATAGTCTTTTTTACACACACACACACACACACACACGCACACACACACACAATTCATGTTTAAGTGCAAGTTCTCAGAGATCAGACTGTAGGTCTAAATTTTCCATAGCATACAGATTACCGCCTCAGGTCCTATGAATACATGACTTCCCATAAAGGAACTGTAAATACATACATAGAACTAACTTTACTACCACCTAAGTGCCAAATTTTCTCATTTCCTCTTCCACGAAATCCCAAAATACATATGAGCATAGCAGATAGGAACACTTTGAAAGCCATTTTCCTTTGTCCCGTTTTACTCTCCTGCCAATTAGAAAAGATAAACTATAAAGATGCAGAAAACACGATATGCCCAAGATAAAGCTCACTCAACCAGATCTACAGGGAAGCACAGTCCCAGCCGGTAACATGTCCCCCAGTCCATGTAGGTTCACCGTATCCCTACAGCATTGCAGGCACTTTCCTCAGGTGAGGATGCGGCGGTGGGTGTTAGCAGACACCCCCTACCAGAGACCCAGTTCCCAGGGAGGTGCCCCACAATCAGAAAGAGACCCATGAGCTCACAGCTTCCCCAAGGGAAAGAGAATGGGTGGTGGACACACTCAGCTCGTCGCCTTTTCGGAGGTGGTGTCAGAGGACAGCTGATGCCTTCCAAGCCTTAGAGCTTTGATGGACGCAGCTAGGGTTTTTGTATGTGGCTGACTGAAGTTGTTAGCAGCTTAAAATAGATTCATAAGTAAAAGATATTTTATGTAAACTCAAAGGTAACCACAAAAAAATGTACAAAATTTATGCAAATAAAAACCACCAGATATCACCACACAACTTTTAGGATGGCTAATATTGAGGAAGGAGGAGGAGGAGGAAGGGGGGTAATGAGGAGGAGGAGAAACCAGTGTTAACAAGGATGCGGAGAAATTGGGACCTGGTATGCTCTCAGAGGGAGTACAATTGGTATAACTTCTGTGAAAAACAGTATAGAGTTTCCCCAGGAAATTAAAAATAGAACTTCCATATGTTCCAACAGTCCCACTTCTGGTTATTTATCCAAAATAATCAAAATCACAATCTCAAAGAGATATTCATCGCAACACTATTCGCATTAGCCAAGATGTGGAAACAATCTAAATGTCCATCAATAAATAAATGGGTAGAGGAATGTGGTATGTATATGCAATGCAATATAATTCCACCTTAAAAAAGAAGGAAATACTACAACATATGGCAATACAAGTGACCCTTTAAGGACACTATGTTAGGTGAAATAAGCTAACGACCGAAAGATGACTACCACTCGCTTGCACATATTAATGTATGATGTACCTAAATTGTCAAATTAGTGGAATCAGTAGCGGTTGCCATGGGCTCGTGGGTGTGAGATCATGGAGTTACTAATCAACGGCCGTGAAGTTCCAGCCAAGCAAGATGAATGAACTCTGGGTACCCGCAGGGGGACAGGACACCTGTGGTCAGCAAGAACACATTACGCATGAAAAAATTGGCTGAGGATGGACATCATGTTTCGTGTTCTTTCCACAACAAAAGTAAAAACTGGATTGTGGGGGTGGGTGCACAAGTATATCAATTTGCTGAAAATCACCAAACTGTTCACTTTTAGTGAGCAAATTTTATGTATGTAAATTATACTTCAATAAGGCCAATTTTTAATAAGCAGGGAAAATGGGACCATTTGGTGCTACTGCAGTAGTCCAAATAAGAAATAGAGTTGAACTAATGTGGGGATGGGCGACATAAAAGAGGGTGAGCAGACTTAGAATATAATATGAAGGAAAAATCTATAGGACTTGGTAATGAAAGAAGTATATGAAATGGAGGAGAAGGAAGAACCAAGGCTGATTCTCAGATTTCTGATTAGCAACTTCTTGGACAGAGATGTCACTTATTGGAGGGGAAAGATTGGACAACAGGTGAACAGTGTATAAATTCCCTTCTAGTAACAGTCCATTATAACAGAATTAATTAGTAAGTCTTGTGCTTGAGCATATGTGTGAATGACATTCACCTACACCAGGCAAAAAGACACTCCTGGCGTTCCTGATTAGACCACATGTTGTCATAGGTGGCTGTGTCACCCCAAACCCAAACTAGCAGCGTCTCAGAATCAGACTGTGGTTGACAAAGGTGTGGTGTCCAACCTTTTGGTGTCTCTGGGCCACACTGGAAGAAGAGTTGTTTTGGGCCACACATTAAATACACAAACACTAAAGAAAACAAAAAAGTCTCATCATGTTTTAGGTACACTCACGATTTTGTGATAGGCCACATTCATAGCAACCCTGAGCCACATCCAGCCACATCCGGGCTGTGGGGTGGACACCCCTAGTACTTCGGTCTGGTTGAGGGGCATCCTAGAGAGGAGGGCTAGGCTCATGGATCAAGTGAATGCTTCCTTCGGATGCTCTTTGCTCTCCTGACATTGCCCTGGCTGCATTCTGAAAATAAGCAGCAAATAAGCTTGGCGAGCCCCATGCCAGCCTCAGGGGACAGGAATACAGGAGGGCTGTTTCAGGCTGTGTGAGACATAGATGAGATATCAGCAGGTGCACAGGTGCAAGCAGACAGGCCTGTCCCTTCGATTCCCTTCACCCACTTTCCTCCCTCACTGTGGGACAGGTACGACAGCCCAGCAAGCAGAGCTTACTAGCAACATCGGAAGCCAGAAGACAATAAACCATACTTTAAACATTCTAAGGGAAAATGAGTTAACATATAGTATTATATGCCATGAAATCTACCAGTCAAGTGCGAAACAAAATAAGATATTTTCAGCCATGAAATTTATCAATCAGGTGTGAAAAGAAATAAGATATTTTCAGCTGATCAAGGTCTCACAACCCTCCCTTCCATGGTTGCTCTGTCAAAAAGCCCCTGGAAGATGCACCCTGCAAAATAAGGGAGCAAACCAGTAAAGACACGGCAAACAAGAAATAACAGCTACACCAGAAAATATATATATATATAAGAACCTTTGAGAAGGTTGGTTTAAAATTTAAAACGACAAAATGCACCAGGCCTAGAGTATAGTCAATCCCAAATTAAATTAAGAAAAAATAAGTTTTTAACTAGTAGACTCTGATGTACTTGATGATATGGAAAAGAGTTTTCCACTTCTGATAGATGGTAAGTGAGAGAACGACACACTTGTCAAGCACAACCAAAATACGTAGAGAAGTAGAGATAATCACAGCACGCAGTGCCGCTCCCTTAGAAAATAAAACCACATCGGGAGACAAAAGAAGGAAAACAGGGAGGAAGAGGGCAGTGTGTTTAACAAAGCTGAGCCTCCCTCCGCCCTCTCAGAAAGTCACAGATCATACCTAATCACATGTATGAAAATGCATGTGAAAAATGTATACACACACATACATAAATTTAAAACTTGGCAGTATGGAAAAAACTAACAGAAGAAATCACGAAAAAGGTTTGAGTTTCTTGCTCTTGGAAAGAAAATGGAAATATGGGTTATGGGATATGGGCCTTTTTAATGCATCGTCTTATGGTATAGTCTGGTCTTTTCAGTGTATATGGGAACTTGGATAACGAAAATTTTCATCATAGATTATAACCACTCCCTTCAGAGTTGATGTATCCAGTAGCCAAAAATAGGTTGTTTAAAAAACTCATTGACATGAAAAATACATTTATATTGATTGGTGTGCATCCAGAGGGTGGGGGAAAAGTAGGTTTTACAGCTGTTGGTATGGAAAAGGATGTGATAATTAATCAATAAGAATGAAGAATAAATTGTTTCACATACAACTGTAAACCAACTTTTGCCCCATCCTCTATAGGCTTTTATATATTTCCATGCATTACAGACTTGTCTGTGCACAGGTGCACATTTTTGATGCTCATCTTCAGTCACAGAAATTATAATAATGACCAAGAAGGCACCAATACTGTCCAAAGAAATACTATCACAAAGACTGAATTTTCTAAGATTTTTGTGAAATCTTAGAAATCAATTATAAAAATATAACTAGGGCCCTGGCTGGTGTGGCTCAGCTGGTTGGAGCGTTGTCCTGTAGACCGAAAGCTTGCGGGTTTGATTCCCGGTCAGGGCACGTGCCCCGTTGCGGGTAAAACTGGTTTGGTTACATGGCACTATGTTGGAAGTTGCAGACCCTATCAGCAACATCGAGAAAGTACGCCCTTCCTTCAGCAGGTGCCAATCAAAGACAAATGAGTAAATTGCGTATATGGTTACCCACTTCTGGGTGTGAGCTACAGACTATATGTCATGTATGCACAGGATAGGCATGTATATATATGTATACACACACCTGTATGTATGCACACATAATACATATGTTCACATGATGCCCATTCATTAAGAAATAATTCAGCTGCATTTTTAGAAAGACAGGGAGGGCCTCGTGGGTTAACCTGAGCAACTAACCCCAGACTTCTTTTCAATGTGCAATCCTGTTTGTATCACAAGGTGTCAGATCTGAGAACTTCGCTGTAGTTCCAAACTTTTACTTTTGAGTCACTGGATTAAAGAGCATGTTTGTCTGTTGTCTGCCCCTTTCCTACCCAGAACCCTGGGCACAGAAGTGTGGAAGTCCAGGGCCAAGTGACCTCAGGACACTGGGAGACATTAAGCAGGGGTGAAACACTTGGCTTGATTTCACCATTCTTGCCCATACCTCACGTTGGCAGCTACAAAATTCTCATGCAACGGATCAAGCAGTTGCCCGTTTGACTGTAGCTTCAGTGCATTTGTGCCTCTGACCTCCACTGAATGGCTGTTTTATTATTTTCTTGCAGCCGCGCCCCCCTTCCGTAAATCACAACTTCTGTCCCTATGGTAACTACATATACCCGAAATGTCACTGCCTCTCTGCCAATAGAAAAACGGTTAGACAAGAAAAAGTAAATCTGGCTCGCAGCCCTTTCTCCAATCATTATGGCTGCATGTCACCCTGAGCTGCCCGTATTCCATTCGGGAGCCACCAGCTGAACTCAGAAGTTGCGGGCACAGCATGCCGTTCCTTCAGCAGGTGCAAATAAAAGACAAACGTGTAAATGGTACATGTGGCTACCCGCTTCTGGGTGTGAGCTACGGGCTATCATCACATATGCACGGGAGAGGTGTGATTGCTGCTAATTCTGGTACAAACGACTTCCTGGCGCCCTGCTGGTCACCTCGTCCCCTCCTTTCTCAGGCTCCTCCCACTAGGCTGGTTGGCACATTACAGAGCAGGACTCTCGAGGGGCGTCACCGAGGGACATGTTTCTGAATCAGGACCAGGGACGGAGGGCAACAAACCACATTTTAAACAGATTTCCCTTTGATTCTTAAAAAAGCTAAAATTTGAGAACCACTACAGTAGACAATTGTTGGGGGAAAGAACCCCATGTTACCCATCTTTGTATTCCGGGCATCTTTCCAGTGCCCGTCAGGCCTAAAGCCAGGTCTGGCCTGCTCTCGGGACCCTGGCCTGCAACACGTCACCACCAACCCGGCTGAGAGTCCTCTGGCCTCTGTTCTCTCCAAGAGCCCACTGACCACACTTGGGGAGGTTTCGGGTGCCAGTAAGAGCGGATGGGATGTGATTTCTCAGGTTGGTTTTGTTTATAACTGTAGATTCCCAAGGAACTGGTGCTTGCTGATTTATTGATGACAGCCACTTTGACAGGTTTTATATATGTGGAGTCTAAAGAACAAAATGGACAAAGGACTCAGATAACAGGGAACAGACTGATGGTTGACAGAGGGGAGAGGTGTGTAGGGGCTGGGTAAAAAAAAGGGGAAGGGTTAAGCGTGAAACAGTGGTAGTTAAAATACAGTCATGGGGATGTACAGTCATAGGGAATATAGTCAATGAGAGTGTAATAACTGCGTATGGGGCCAGGTGGGTATTGGAAATACCAGGGGGACCTCTCTGTAAAGAGCATGATTGTCTAGCCGCTGTGGTGTATGTCTCAGACTAACACAGAACATTGCTGAATGCAGACTGTGAACTGAAATGTAATAGGTGTTGGAGGTGGTCGAAAGAACGTGACCACAGGGGACCCGTGGTTGGGAAATTGGGACTCCTTGCCCCTCCCCCTGCTCTTGGAAAGCGTGCTCAGTTCCCTTCCTCACACTGGAGGCGGCCTCAAGGACACGGCCTGGAGTGGTGGGCTGTGGAGCCCACAGGGGTGGGACACGTGACTGAACCCTTCAAGGCTTCTATATAAACCATTAAGATTTGGCAGGCAGGTGCGGAGACCTACTCATTTTTGCTACTGCCCAAAACAAGTTCCCTTGCTCCTTGAAATGGATACCTCCGACCTGGCATAGTCTGCCTCTCTCTTAGGCATCTCCTTTCCTCTGAGCACGGGGACCAGTTTGCAAACCAACAACTGGTTTTTGATCCAAGAGCCTGTGTTTGGGAGCTTGTAGTCCATGTCCTAAAACCGTGACACTGGACCTCAGTTCCTGCCTCTTCCTAAATGTGACCACCCTCCCTTCCCAGATCCTGCCCAGAGCTTTGCAGGAGAAATGCAGAGTCTGGAAGATAAGACCCGAGCTCCCACTGAGTGGAACAAGTCCCTTCCCTCAAAGAGAGGAATTAAGAGATCCCAAAGATTGGGCCTGGGTACTCGAAAATGTCTCTGTGTATTCCCTGTTAAAGATGCTGTTGATATGATCCCACAAAAGATATGAGATGATTCTAGTTTTCCTTTATAACTTTAATATGTTTTTCAATGTGGAAACATATAGTTCTCAGAGAATAAGATAAAACTAAAAAGATTCTCATTAGTGCATTGTTTTTGGAGTGTACATTAAGAATTGGAGAAACATTGCTCTTTGTTAATGTGTGAGAATGGGGGGAGGGGGGAGAAAGAAGGGAGGGGCAGAGAGAGAGAGAAGAAAGGAAAGGGAGGGGGAGGGTATTTTCCATACGCAAAGCTGTCTCAGGAACTCTGGAATGTCTAGCTACAAGGCAGATCACTGGGACTCCTTTCTTGTATGATGGATTTCTAGAGGAAAAAAAGGGTGAAGGATATTTGTGGCCTAACGGTAAACACTTGAATGCCAGAATTAGGATTTTTGAAAACCCAACAATTAATCGAAAGACCTGGCACAGCCCCTGGGACACTGAAGAGAACATGGGAGAACCGGGAGAGAAATGGCAGAAAACATAGCATCCAATGCTGGGCCTGGGACAAAATTCCTGGAGAAGGAAAATACACAGGAGCAGGGCAGCAAGAATCCGAGTAGGGGTCCTGTGAAGGCTGCAGGTAAGGCAGTGCTACCAAAGTGGCCCAGGGTCAGCTCCCTGTAGAAGGAGCCAGGCTACTGGGGACAGGGACCAACAAGCCACCTAGACACAAGCTGTACCACCTGCACTGCGGGAAGGCATTTTGGGCTAAGAAATTTTAGGAAGCTCTATATTGACTCACTTCCTAGTATTTATAACTTGGAAGTTTTACACCCTCAGGTTTACTTCTGAACAGCCAACCACACAATATTCTACCATGAAAGTCAAGTTTTTAATTTAGCGAGGCTTTGCTTTGCAATACTTTTCTGCACTGCTTTAGTCGGCTTCGGTGAAGGGAAGTGCGCCACGTTTATGGCCAACGAGGAAGGGTCGCTGATTTTGGTACCTGAGTCCTGCATGGACAAACCAAGGCAAAATTGGAATACAAGTGAAATTTGTTTTCATTGATACTTGGCTTGTTACCACCATCCACTCCCTCACAGTAACATTGATAAAAACAATATGTCTGACGTCTCCCACCTCTGCAAACAAAAATATATTCCTCCGGCGTGATAGGCGACGGTACTGTTTCATTATTACTCCGTGTATGCCAGTGTCTTTGAAGTGGAATGGATGAGCTATACTCGCACATTTGTTGAATTTACTTTGTCATGTAAAATTATTCTGCTTGTTTTTTCTCCTTGTCGTTGTCTGTGGCCTTCAGGAACAGATGTTTCTTTCGCGCATCCGCCAGCTCCAGTCCTTAAGCATTGTTAACTCAGGGACGTGGTTTTGTCTGGCAGCTTAGGTTACCGCACAGAACAGCCTGGGCGGCGTGGGCGTGCCTGCGGGTCACACACACACTCACACACGCATTTACACACCACAAGCATGAAGCTGTAACTATGGCTGGGTCACCCCCTATGAGAAACGCAGCCATAAGAAAAGGTGGAAGTTGTCTTTTTCTTAACATTTCCATGTCCCAAACAATTTGTTTAAATCGTGGGTTCAGCTTTGGGCATGATCTTCATCAAGGACAGTGAAATTAGTCGGTTCAAGGGAGTTCGTGTCGTGTTTGTCCAGGGCTGATGTTCTGGGCTTTCTGTGCAGAATGCTTCACAGGGATCTTCCGCAGGTGGCGAGCCTTTGTGGTCCCAGCTGCCTCCTGGCCTGGTGACTTTAGGAAAGTGTAGAGTAAGTCCCGGATTTTTCCTGAAGTATAGACTTGAATGGCCATTATTTTTGGAGAAGACGCTAAAATATTTTCCTTCCAAATACCATTTTATACATTCCTATACGGACACTTCTGCTACCACAGCCTGGCTAATTCCGGGGCTTACGCTCTTAATTCAAACACAATACCACTCTTCATAGAGTTATTTTAAAAACAGAATATTTCCCGGCTGGTGTAGCTCAGTCGATTGAGCGCGGGCTGGGAACCAGAGGGTCCCGGTTTGATTCCCAGTCGGGGCACATGCCTGGGTTGTGGGCCAGGTCCCCGGTGGGGGCCATGTGAGAGGCAACCATACATTGCTCTTTCTCCCTCCCTTCTCCTCTCTCTGAAAATAAATAAATAAAATCTTTAAAAAAAAACAAAAAACAGAATATTACTCAAAGATAAGAAACCACTTTTTCTGGAAATACTTAACATTCTGACAACATTTTAGGTGCATGGATATTCCTGCACTTTAATTTCAGAAAATGTCTTCCTGGACATTAAAATCCACAAATAAGGAATTCAAATGTCAGAAAGGATTTTAGACCACTGACAGACTTGAACGTTTTTTGTACATTCTTCCTCTCAGTTTATTTATTAAGTATATAACAACACTGGGGCCCATGATCTTGATGGGTAATGCCTCTGTTTATACTGAATTTAGAGATTTTGCTTAGAAGTTTCTGCCCAGACGGAGGTTCCAATTCCCAACCTCCCGAGCATTGAAGGAGGGCCAAACAGCTGGGTCACACTCAGGGAAACGTGAGTGGAGAAGTGCTATCCCACTCTCAAGCCTGATATGTGTAAACCTCCTATGTGGTCCTCAAGGGTCTCTTTTCTCCCAGCATTCAGCTGGGTCAGGTGCCCAGGTGACTCCTGGACGTCCCAGGCTGCGGATGCACGTCTCCGTTGCCCAGGTCCACAAAGGACTGGACTTTCTGGGAGCAAGAAATGAAGCCCAGGCAGCCCTTCCCTTTGTCTACAAATGTTTAAGCCAAAGCTCTGGGAACACTTTGTGTTTAATATATATTTGTTAATCTTTTGAGGATCCAATTACATTTGAAATGTTTTTCATAAGAAAATTCACATGCATGGTACAAAGATATGAGAGTTAACTCCTAGCTACTTGACAAATCCTTGGGGTACTTATTTCTTGTGTTGCAAACATGGAAATATTCCATTAATGTAGTTCTTTATATTAATGGATCCCAAAACTCTTTTTAACAAAAGCTTGAAGAGCTGGGGTTGTGAGACAGATAGTTCTTCAGTCATTTGGAAGATGGTTAGATCAAAATTACCAAGAGCTATTAGCCAGGGCCATTCTTACTCTGGATAACAAGATAATTTCTAAATCTGTTGTAACTGTCTAGAAAACAGATGTTAATAGGTGGTGGCAAGCACATGGTCGTACGCACATCTCTCTGCCATCATACATTTTTAATTTAATTTTTATTTTATTGATTTTGAGAGAGAGAGAAACATTGATTTGATGTTCCACTTATTTAAGTGTTCATTGGTTGATTCTTGTATGTGCCCTGACCTGGGATTGAACCCACAACCTTGACATATCAGGACAGTGCTCCAACCAACTGAGCTACCCGGCCGGGGCAACCTTCATACATTTCTCTCTATGGCCACCACAAATAGACACACAATGCTTCATCATCTTATAGTTGTTCCTGAACAATTGTTAAGATACTAACTATTAGGGATGAATAATGTTGTGTCCTTAAGTACCATGTGTTTTAAAATAACCCCATTGGACTAGTCTAGTGAATTGATTAAGAGCATGAGCCTTGGGTTTGAAGAATGTCACTGCTGCTTACCGGGTGACCTTGGCTGAGTTATTTAATCTGTTGGAGCCTCAGATTTATTCTGCTGCAAACAAAAATAACTTAATCATAGGATCGCTGTGGTGTTTCAATTGCTTAGTTGGGTGCAGCAACAATGTTGGCAGAGACTCTTGATTGTTTCTCAATTAAGGCTACTTTTAATTGCATCATGTCACAATGGTACTTGTGTCTTGAGAACCTTACAAGGGATTCTACTGAAACTCAGCCATGTGCCTTCCTAGCGTTCCTCATTTAGGTGCCCCTGTCCTTCTTCCCAGCTGATGGCCAACAGATGTGCCGGTGCCGGTGCCAATTCAACACCAACAGGAACCCCCCAATTTGGGGTGTAGTGAAGAAAGAAACTTTTTTCATGCAAACAGCTCAACCTTGCTACAGCGTGGCTGAGAGTGCTGCTGACCAGTGTTACAGTTCAATGATGAGGCGCATGGCTGCGCAGAGGCCTAGGGGACAGGCTCGTCCTAGGGTGAGTCCCCTCGGCTAGACAAGTGCTCTGATGGGCTCTGCTCTGCTCGACCCTGCGCTGTTTTGCTTCGCTCTGCTCCGGCGAGATGAGTTTGGTGTTTCAGCTCCCGCCAGGGAGAGTCTTCTGCTTTTGGTGGAAAGGGAAAGTACATTCCCCAAACCAGAGGGGAGCTGACTTACAGAGTCAGAGGTCCCCGCTCCTGGTTCCCGATTGGTTCCTCTTTATGCAGATAAAGTCTAAAGCCTCGCAGTATGATTGGTCCAACAGGCAGGGTCCCGGTCAGAATGTATCTGCTTGGAGCAGTCTGTGAAGGTACTGGTGGGAATAGAGCTGCGCAGCTCCAGTTGGATGGGGAAAGCCCCAGGCCCTTGAACTGACTAGGACTCCGGGGACTCCTTTACAAGGGCTGGCTGAGGTGGTGGCTCCCGGTGGCCGGAACCCAATGCAGGCAGGGAAGTCAGTGCAGGCTTCTCCCTGCACTGCAGTTTGTGCAGAGGCCCCAGTGTGGAAGTGTCTGCTAGGCTCTGTTTCTGAAATTTCAGCCCACTTAGCCACCGGGAGCCCTTCTCAGTAGGTGCCTTCTTTTTTGGGGCCCACAACATGCAATCCTCAACTTGGAAGCTGCAGAAGATGGAATTCCCCTAGTTTCTTGGACAGACATAGTCATTCACACAGTTTTTCTAAAATTAGCCTTTTGTTTTGAAGGGCCCTGTTTCTACTATAACCAGGGAAGAGCCCCATGGTTTAGCAGACTTCCTGCTCTTGATGAAGGCAAAAAAACCACCTCTCCCTGGAGCACTTTCATTTCCTTCCCCTCCCCCCACTCCCACCTTGGACTGTGGAGCAGTAAGTCTCACGGGAAGAGTCGGGGGAGGAGGGGAGAGAGGAGAAGGGGTTTTGAAGAAGGACTGGCCCTCCTCCCTTGGACTCTCTCTCCATTGATCCGCCAAGTTGCCCTCTTTCATTTTGAGGAGCCTCTCTGGTGTTGCCGTTTTAACTTCAAAGCTTTGGATTGCTGGTTTTTGACATGCATGGTTTTCACTAAATGGCCTTCTAGAGCCCACTATTTATTCCAGACTTCCAAACCATTGCATCTTGTTTTACTGAACTTGAAAGATACATACAAGTGATTCATAGTCTTAAAAAAAAATCTAAGAACACGGGCAGTTGATAGAACAAATTTATGAAACCACCCAGTTAGGTGCTTCTTTACGTCTTCTTTTTCCCTTCATTGGCTTGACTAGGAAAGGAAATGTAACACTTATGGCACTTCCTGAATATGCTGGACACAGGGGAGCCTCACAACATTCCCTTAAGGTTGATGTTATTATTACCCCCCTTTTATATATGTCACTGTTGAATGCTCAGAGGTTGATGCAGACAAGCCAGAAGTGAGAGAGGATTTGTGTGCACTTCCAGCTTAGATTCCTACCAGGGCCCTGTGCTGTTTCCAAGATGGTGTTCCCGGACACCTGCATCCGGCAACATTTCCAACCCTAATGCTGACTCACCCTTTGATGGGTTTTCAAATTCCTCCTTTGCCACCAGGACAGATGACACATTTGACAAAGTGAATCACTCCCGGTGGCTTCTGTGTCAGGTATTCTCCTCTGAACCACAGCCCGGGATGTTTTTTAAAACTGATGGCTCCAGGCAGCGGCAACGCACCTCAGCCACACAGGCTCTGCTGCCATATTTCATCCTGAGAGGCACAAAAGCAAAGCCTTGAAACCTGTGGGGAAAGAGAGAGTCTAAAAATACCACCTGCGAGGAGACTGTGAGTTGTGGGTCAGGTGGTGCTGAAACGGACTACTGAACATAATGCTAGGAGTGTCGGGCTTTTAAAGTGATAAAATGCAGATTTGAAGTTGGCCAGAGAGAACTGGATTTAGAGGGTTATGGGAATCAGTAGGATGATATGCTTGAGGGGACTGGCTTTTTGACAGTGATTGATACTTCAGCTTCTGAAGTAGTTAACCAGAAGTTCTCCCAGATATTTTTAATGCCAAAGAACCCTTGTGTTCCCGCCTGTCAGAAAAGGGGGAAGCCAGCAGCGTGTGTTGATTTGAGGCAGCTCTAGACTAATTACACAAAAGTGTCGGAGCTTGCAGTGAATAGCTGCAGAGTGGCTTGAAGACTTTTGAAAACATTGAATTATTTAATTCTTCTGCATCTAAATACCTTCTCAAGAGAAATATAAAATAATATAAAAAGACATAAAGAAGAAAGTAAAGTTCACCTGAAGCCTACTACAAAGTATAGCTAACCCACTGTTTACATTTTGACGTATCTCCATGCAAGTTTTGTCTTTGGAACGTTCCAATTCCTCCTTTGTCTGCTACGGTACTTGTCCATTAATACAGTTGAGAAGCATTTATTTGGTAGCTATTATGTACAGGTACTGTACAAGGTCCTAGAAGCACAGCAACTTCATGACAGGCTTGGAAGGCAGACCGCTGACAAGACAAGCGCAAATGAGAGTGTGCAGCTAGGACAGCAGTGTCTCTGTTCCTCTTTGCATCTTCATTGCCTCAGGGTGTTGGGTGGGAAAGAAGATGCTAAACTAATATCGGTGGACTGAATGAAGGACCTTTTAAATCGACGGGTGAACCTAGTGTGTTACATACAGTAGAAGCAGTTCACAGAAGCACTAAGGGGAAGCACATAAATATGGCCAGCGGAAGTTCCCAGAGCTTATGTTCAAACCGCAGGCTGAGGCGTCAGTAAGAATTTAATCTGGCACCTGGAACAGCGTGTCCAAAAAGCAGATAGAAAAGACCACGATACACTGAGGGAAAGCAACTGTCAGAGTGACTGGATCGTAGGGTTCGTGCAGAAATAGGGCAAGAGGTGAGTGTTGAATGAGAATTACGGCAAGGTCAAGATGGGTCATCTATGTACCCATCAGCTAAAGAGCTGGAGTTTTCCTGAGGCAAATAGGAAGCCCAAAAGACTTCAGTTGTAGAAGAATGGCATGAATTTTATTTTAAGACTCTAAACCGTGTCCTATTCTCCTGTACCTTAGTCTCTCAAAGTTCAGTCAATTGCCTGTTTGGAAAAAATGAAGTTAGGTCCCCTGTCTCTAGTAAACATAGGCTGAATTATGTGTATTAACACCTCTGCTGAAAATAAATGGAATTGTATATAATCACATGTTGCTGAGCACATCCCGGATTAGGTAAGACAGGTGCCGCTGCCCGAGGGACTGGGAAAGCCACCCGTGGGAAAGCACCATCCCTCATGAGCGGCTGCCCGCTTTGTGAAGCTATTCAGGGCGATATTAGGCCAAGACACTCACGGGGTTCTGTGAAACACACTAAGAGAAGGTGACAATGGGACAGTTCCAAGTCCTGCTGCCACTGGGCACTGCTAAAGCTAGGTGCTGCTGCCGAAGCCACGTGTATTTCGGAAATGCAGAGGAAGGCTGCCCAGGTACGCACTCCAGGCTCAGAGAGAGAAATTCCCTTCCTTCTCCTCTGCACCTCTCGAGCACTCTGCTGACAGAGCTTGACACGTGCTGCCTGGCAAAGGAGGAGTAATTAAAGCTCTATTGTAAGTATAGGTTCCGGCTCTAGTATTGCAGAGTGGGAAACAAAAGGTACTCAAGGGTTTAGAGGCGACACAAATTACTGCTACATACAATTAAGGGGAAAAAAAAAAGACCAGAGAGATAAAAGTGGTTTGAAGAATTTGAAGGTGATATGGTAACAAGGATGTGTCCATCCTGGACTTTTTTTTTTTTTGTTGTTGTTGTTGACCTCATAGAATAAAAGAAACAGAAAACAATATTCAGGGCCATCCTACACTATGGAATCTACAGAAGACCTGCCCTGAAATAAACTGGGTCCAAAAGCTACAAGATCAATGTAAAGATGAATCAAAAGTATGTGAGCTTTTGCATGAAATTAAAGCCAAGATTTGATTTGCATGTGTCCTGCAAGAGATTATTCTAGCCTTGAACTTAGTCTCCAGTTTTATCACCCCTGCCTCCTGAGGCCCCTCATTGGATCCCCAGGCCCCAGCAGTGAACCTCGTCAGGAGCCACACCAGGTCCTTACCTTCTAGCCCATGGCAAGATCTGCACATGGCCCAGGAACAGCTATAGATGTGCACCTGACCTTGAAAAACTCCATTCTCCATGGAATTTTACTCTATCAAGTTCACAAACATAAAAGACAATATGAGCATAGTGAGAAAGAAATGCAAGAAATAATCAAAGAGAACCCAATAGATCTTCTAGAAATAAAAATACGCAATATCAGAATGAAAAATACTGAGAATAGGATGGGGCTAATTAGACAATGGTGAAAGATAAGATCAGAGAACATGAACACATAGCAATAGAATCGGTTCCAAGTGAAGCAAACAGGAAAAAAAAAATGAATGGAAAATGTGATCTTTGGGGTAATAAGAAGCCTGTCCAGGAAGTATCCAGCCTTGTACTATGAAAAATAGAGACATTTCTTGAAGAAGATACAAGATACAATAAACATTGAACATAGAACAATGACACCTCGGTCCCCTTCAAAGTAGGCACCTTCAGACATCACACAGTTCTCCAACCTCTCTTCCACTATTCAAAACACTCTGTAAAATCCTTTGTTGGAATCACCATCAGCTGCCCCATCATATTTTCCTGAATCTCATCGATGATCTGAAATCTCTTCCCTTTCAAAGGTGATTTTAGTTTTGGGAAAAGCCAGAAGTCACAGGATGCCAAATCTGGGCTGTAAGGGGGGCTGAGTTCAACATTCTCAGGCGTTCTGCTTGTTGAAGTCCTTCCAGAACGTGGATCACTTTCAATAGACTCTTGACCCTCTTTGAAGCGTTTGTGCCACACTTTTATTTGCACTGTACTCATTGCATCATCCCTGAAAGCCTTCTGAAATGTCTGAAGAGTTTCCATGGAGGAATGTTCAAGCTTAACACAAAACTGGATGCAGATTTGTTGCTCTACTTGCTCAGTCATTTTGAATGTGACAGCCACACAGTGCACATGCTCACTCAGTGGTGTCTACCGCCCCCACGGACGAGTACAGTGAAGTCGTCATTGTTCACACATGCGCATTCCAGTCCACTCTCCTTGGCTGCCAGGTTACATCAATGTCACATAAATTATTCTCATTATATTAACAATGGCTGGACTTTTTCTGGACAGACTTTGTATAAACTGGCTTACTTGAAATTGAAGCTCCAAAAAATGAAGACAAGGTGGGGGGAGAGAATACTTGAAGAAATAATGGCTAAAAGTTCTCCAAATTTTATGAAAACCATAAACACAAAGACCCTAAAAGCTGAAAGAAGCTCCAGCACAATAAACAATGCCAAGGAACATTACAGTCTAGTGACAGTCACTGAAAAACTAGAGAAGACCTTAATACATAGAAGAGAGGTACCAGATTCATGTCTTGAGTCTGCTCTCTACAGATTGATCTACAGATTCAGTGTAATGCCAATCAAAATCTCAAAGAATATTTTTATATAAATGCACAAAGTAGTTGTAAAATTTGTGCAGAAATGTAAATCATCGAGAATAGCCAAGAGCTGGAAAAAGAAGTTCAAAGTTGGAAGACTTAAATTTTCTGCTCTTAAAACTTACTACAAAGTTAGTAAAATAATGTTATAAATAGACATATAAGAAATACAACAGGAAATATTGAAAAAGGTGCTCCCATGGTAAGTTAGCTTTGACAAAGATCCCAAGGCAGCCCAATAGAAGATCAATAATATTTTCAATGAATAGTTCTTAGCAATTGTCAGCTATAGACAAAAAAATATAAATCTTGACTTTTACTCACAACATACACAGAATTTAACTCAAAATGGATTATAGATTTAAATATAAGACTTAAAACTACAAAACTTCTAGAAAATACATAGTAGTAATTTTAGTAACATTGGCATGGGGAAGATTTCTTAAATACAACATACCAAAAAAAAAGCATGAATTATCCTAAAAAACTCAACAAATTGGGCTTCATTTAAATTTATGCTTTAAAGAACAACGTCACAACAATGAGAAGGCAAGTCGCAGGTGTGGAGAAAATTTTTGCCTGACATATATCTGACTAAGGCTTGCACCAAAAATACAAAGACAACACATGCCTCAGTAAGAAGAATTCAAAGATCCCAATTTAAAAAGATATAGAAAAGATTTTGACACTGCATGAAAGCAGACATGGGGGAGATAAATACACACATAAAATTGTGTTCAGCCCCATTAATCATCGGGGCAATGCAAATTAAAACCATAATGTGATATCACTAAACCCCTTCTAGAATCAATGAAAGCAGACAAAGTACATACCCACTGATTCCACTAATACAGAAATGATATGTTCCGGGGCCACAGATGGAAGCAACCAAGACATCCTTCAGGAAATGAACGGGTACACTGTGTTGCATCCATACAATGGAATATTGTTCAGTGCTAAAAAGAAGGATCTATCAAGCCATGAACAGACATGGAGGAAATGGAAATGCCTGTCACTAAGGAGGAAAACCAATCTGAAAAGGCTACACACACCATGGACTCCAACCACCATGGCCTTTTTGAAAAGGCAAAATTACGAAGACAGGAAAAAGACCAGTGGATTGCCAAGGGTTGTGGGAAAGGAAGGGATGAGTAGGCAGAACAGATAATTTTTAGGGCTGCGAAAATACTCTGCGATACTGTAATGATGGATACATGACATTATACATGTGTTCAAATGTGTACAACACCAAGAGAGAACCCTAGTGTGTGTGCCCTGTGGACTTGGGTGATTCTGATGTGCCAATGTGGGTGCGTCGGTTGTGACAGACGTACCACCCTGGGGGGTGCTGTTGTTGAAGGAAGAGCCTATGCACAGGTGGAGGCCAAGGACACGGGACATCGCCACGCTTTCTTCTCAATTCTGCTGTGAACGTACAACTACGCCAAGAAAGTAGTCTTTAAAGAATGAATGTGATCCCATCCTGGGGAAGACACCTGGGTTGATATTAAAGGTTAATATTGTTCATTTATATTTTACTCATAATGCAAGTTTGCAAAGCATCACATTGTTAATTTGGATTTAAGATCACCTTCTTCAAATGACTCCTAAGTCCTGACTCCTAAGAGGAAAAAGATGTGCTTGAACTGTGGTTTTACCTGACAAGCGACAGAAGGATATCTCGAAAACAGAAACAAACCAAAAAAGCCCACCTTGGTGGAAAAAGACATCCCAAGAGTAAATACACTGCCTCCCAGAGAGGAGTCCGAAGCATGTCACGTTATATTTTCCTATCAACAACTGACAGCGCAGAAGTTGTTAAAAAGACTATATGTATTTATTAGATGTGTACTTTTAATTTAAATATTACGCTGGGTACATTTTTAAATGAGAGGAAAATGAGGTTTTCAGATTCATCTGAAACCATCTGTAATACATGCAATTATAATCCACATAAACTCAACATGAATATTTCATGAACATCTGCTTGAATACAAAATATGTGGCTTAAGCAAATTCAACGTGAAAAATAGTGCCCTGAGAACTAAAAGCGTTGAAGAAGTGCACTGTCATGAAAGCAATAGATTTTTTTTATTAATTTTTTTTGTTTAATTACAGTTATTTGCAGCCTCTCCCCTCCCCCCTCCCTTCCCCTCCCATCCCACCCCACCAACCTCCCTCCTCCCCCTTAGTTCTGTCCATGTGTCCTCTACAGTGATTCTCCCCATTGTCCCCTCCCCCCCTCCCCTATCTATTGTTAGACTGTTCTTAATTTCAGTGTCTCTGGTTATGTTTTGCTTGCTTTCTGCTTTTGTTGGTTATGATCCGGTTAAAGGTGAGAT